>VYZP01029505.1:79907-105005 GCA_013400635.1 Hypocryptadius cinnamomeus
TTTTGATGTCACCAGACTTTTCAAGCCTGGTGCCCTGTACCAGTTCTGCCAAGTTCTTGCTGTGCTCTGCAGGGTCCATGGCATGAGTAGTGTTGGGTCTGTTCTTCTCCTGGGGCAACCAGAGGAGAGAGAGAGCAGAGATCAAAAACAGGGGAATGATTTGAGCAACTGTTACTATACCAGGATGGGGAGAGGATGAGAAACAGGCAGATGGGCAGAGTTGGAAGTTCTGGGGAAATGAATAAGGGAAATGCAGAGGAAATCCAAGTGCAGTGGAAATATTTCTGCAAGTGAGCAGCTGGAACTGGGTGCACACACCTGTGCCCTGATGCAAAGGTGCATCCTGTGGGATTAGCAACTTGTTACCCACTGGAATATTGTATTTCAGGTGCATAGCTTTTACAGGCTTGGAAAATAAAGCTTCTGTTAGTTATTTACATCTTCGTTTTTGTGTTGTCTGTTTGGGTTTTTTAAAGTTTTTTTTTTAATGTTTGGAAGAGAAGCAAAGTGTTTTCCTCAGTACCTTGGTGGTTAAAATCTGGAGGTCATGCTGGCTTTTGAAGGCTGTGATTCAGTCGAGCTGGATGGGAATAAAATTCAAATCTGTTCCTTTCACACAACATGGACACATGATTTTTCTGTAACCTTAGGCAAATATTTTGGTTTGGAGGGGAATCGCTATAACCATGAGGTGGGATTAATTCCAACCCCATTTAAAGAGTGTGGGTGGCAGGGGTCGCAGAAACATTAGCTGAAACTTACATGTCAACTGAAACAATGTTGTTAAATTTTTTAAAAATCCTTTTATAAACTGCTGGTGTTTTAGAATGACACTTTCAAAGCACTTCTGGAAGCATAGTCAGGAGTTGTTAACAGTCCTAATACTGGTATGTTAAACTCCTTCTTTACATTAACACAAGGGCCAAATAATTTTTCCTGTGTGATTAATTGCAGTAATATATCAGAATGCTTCTTGTTAGAATGGCAAACAGTGTTGTAAACGTGCAGTTATTTTAAACATTGCTTGTAATTATGTGACACTGAAGGGCTTTGTACTGAGTTAAAATCTGGATTTTAATTTTTGCCTCCTATTCTTTCCATTCCCAAGCACAGGACGTCTGATGAACCTTCTGGAGCTTCTCACCAGAGACCATTCTCCTCTCTTCATTGAAACATGCGCTGTCCAGCTGTGAAACATTGCAAGGTTTATTTTTGCTGACAAGAAACACTTTCAAGTATCGGTAAGCTCTCAGCATTTCAAAGATATTTTTGTCAGGTGGTATAGGAAAGAGAAAGGGGACCTGGAGAGAACATTGTTATGAGAGCTGACAGTTCTTCATAAAACTTGACTTAGTAATTATAACAAGGGCTCATTTAGAAATCTTGGTCATCTGCAAAAGTTGGAGCAATACCTCTGGCTGTTGTGCTCCTTCTTTGTGCAGAGGTGCCTCCATCCATCACAGCCACTCGGTTCTCATCTGTTTGGTCACAAGAGGGAAACAGGTGCACAGCTCCAAGCAAAGAAGAGAAAGTGCAGGGCTCAGCTTTGCCATTTTTACCAATCTGTTCTGGTTCTTTCTGTGCTCTGGGACAGGTGTAAGTGAGAGTTTTAACAGTAATAGCCCCATGTCTAAGTGGAAATACATACACCTTGTTACACTTTGCTAACAAAGTAATTTCCCATGTGTCTGGGTTGGTCTGGCTCCCTCACTTCACCACTTTATTTTTTCTTAACTATCCAAACAACAGCAGTAAAAGGAGCTGGCCAAAACAATTGCTATGGAGAAGCAATCAGAAATAGAGAAAGGCAAGACTTGGCAGTCCAGAATAGAAACAGAGAACAAAGTCACTGGTGTTTGCTTCAATTGGGTCATATTTGTTTTCAAGATTTTCAGTTCTGCTGTTTGCCGTAAGAATGCTTGGATTTTCCTTATTACTTTGTTTGTTTATTAGATATTTTATTTCACCTTCTATAATGACATTAATTTGTGTTGGAAAAGCTTTCTTAACTTTTATCTTCTGATGTTTCCTTTCACAATCTGTTACTACAGAAGGTCAGTCTTGAAATCACCAGTATTGATTTATAGCTTATTTTCATTAAGAGAGCTAATCTGTGTATTGAAGATGCTTGAAATGCAGAGATCAAAAAGGACTTTATTATGGCTAACAATATGAAGTTTTGAATAAAGTAGACTTAGAAGTGTTAGATTTTAAGTTAGATGTTGCCAGTGTGGTGTATATGCTATTCTGAAGAAAAGAAAGTCTGTTTTATACAAGAAAAATAGGTGTATAAAATGATAGTTTTAGGGGATGTGTCCTCACAGACAAAAGCCTTGGTGTAGTTGAACTATTCCTACTCCTTGTGCCTTGTAACCATAAACACTCAGGTTTTCACTGAGAAGCCTGTCTGTAAATGTGTCTTACCGTACCTAAATATCTGTATTTTGCACAAAACTTTACAAGTCTTGAGACTGTTTGGTCTCTTAACCCAGAATGGTGTCAGCCACTAGAAACTGGCAGCTAAACATTTCAAGAGCAAATTCTCCTGCATGTTCCAGTGCAGATTTCTTTCAGGAGCTGTACTGGTAGCTTTTAAAGCTCAGTATTTTATAGGTCAGATAAGGTGAGTCTCTTTAAAGAGTCATTAAAGTGAGAATGTTTTGAAAAGCTCCCAAACAGGAAACCCTGTTGTTCAAGGGTCTGATTGAAGTTTTAGTAGCTAAAATTAGACCTTTTTGTTCCCATACCTTTAAGAAGTAAGTCTTGTTTACATTATTACCAAGTGGTAGCCAGGCTTTAATAAATTTCAATGTATTGATATGCTGGGAGTTGACTTTTTTGGAATTCATTAAGTCACAAGTAAGGATGTCATAACTGTGAATTTGGAGGGAAAGGACTTCAAAACATTTCACTGTTAGTTTATTGCTAATAATTTGTTCTGGTTTTGTTTTTTCATAGTTCTGTCTTTCTCCTACAAGAGTTCTCCCCAGTGCTGTCAGAAGGTCACGACCAGGGCACTACCTGTGCTGCCCTGGGGCTGTTGATGTCCTCAGCTGTTGTAGGAGAAACACTAGACCTGGAACCTAGTTTGTTACTGGTAAGAAGTAATTGTTTTGGATTTTATTTGTTTATTTATTCAATATTGCAGTTTACATGTTTTCATTAACTAAATCTGCAAAAGTCACTTGTTACTTTTAATAACAATATAGCAAAATATGCATATCTGGTCTTTTCTTTTAATCCCCCTAAAATTTTTAACTTTACAGTTTCTAAATTTTGAATTCTAATTACCCTCCTCCTGAAATGTGGAGGACAGCAGTTTTCACTTACCTCTTATTTTCAATCCTGGTTTTCTCTTGAAATTTTTCACATGCTGTCAGAACTAATGAAGGTTAATAAATGGATTTTTCTATGAAATCCTGTGTTTTGATTGCCCTTTTATGCTGTCCAGCTCCTGCACATTGGCTGACCCATAACTTCAGGTGGATAGTTTGACAAGTGAAAGGCCACAGCCAAGTCTCTGGTTTAAAGTTTTGGAGTAGAGTGAAATGTTTAATGATGACTCCCTGCTATTTTAAGTTGTGCTGCTGGAGTTAGGTTTTCCTTGTGGCTCTTGTTTGGCCTGTGGAAACAAAGCTTTAATGATATGGTGAAATGCTGGAAGTGTGTTCTGTTCTACTCTGCTGTTTGAACTTTACTCATGGACTTTCTGGATTGTATCTGCTACACATTCTAAGCAGAGATGTTGTTTTAATGCTCTCTATGACGGGGCAATGTTGGTTTGAAGTTGGAGAAATTTTAGTGAATCCTGATCAGACCAATGGTAATAAATTTGTGTAGGGACTTGGGGCTCTTTTTGCCCTGCAATCACTGACAATTCAGTGGGGCTATCAAATTTAGTAATGAAAATGGAATTAGTATTTTTCTTTACATTTTCTGAAAATCATGTGCCTCCCAAATCCCTGCCCTTTCTGTACTTCTATAGTTCTTCTCAAGGTGAATGGTGAAACTTTTATTTTCTTCCTGTGAGTCCCAGCCCATGAGCCCATGCACTGCTGGGCTGCAATTAAACATTTCCATCCCTGCTCATCAGGGAGAAGTGGTGCACGTTGTTTGCATGAAACCCTGAGCCCTGAGTGACCCCTCTGGCTCAAGGGTCTGGTTTGGTCTGTTTACAAACATCTGCCTCTTTCTGCTCCAGTTCAGAGTTGTGGTTGGAATGACCACCTTAAAACAAGGGATGATTGCTTTCAGGAATCAGAATGGGGTAAAGGAGTTTCTTTTTTGGCAACTGTTCATTTTTGTAACTTATATCTATTTAGGACAAAGCTGATCATATGAATATAATTTGGTGTTATATAGTATCAAGAAATTAAAACTCTTTCAGACTCGTTTTCTGCTGTTCCTCAAACACATGTGTGAGAAAACACTGCTGCTGTGGAAATTTGTGCTTGTGAAGCTCCTGAGCAGTGTCTTTGCAGAGAGTTACCATCCATGAATATTCTGAGTTTTTCTCTCCCTTACTGTCCTTTTCAGTTCCTAAGGGGTTTTGTTCTCAGTTCTTTTCAGCACAGGGCAGATGGAGAGTAGGAATTCTGTGCATTTCTGTTGTCTTTAACTGGATAAAAGTGAAACTTGCATGCACACTGTGTCTTGTTGTGCAAGGAAGCATTTCAAGTCCAATCTCACCTTACAGAGCTCCTTTGCAGAGGAATTTTAAAAATGTTGGAATGTCTTGGGAGTGGAAACATGGACAGGACACAGGGGAAGCAGAGAAGTGGGGTGTGTTTGTTGGGTTTTTGTGTAATAAAGCATTGGAGTTCTTCCTTAATCTGTTTTTACTTTTCTCTGAAGGGAGAGGGGGGAGGAAACAACACATTTTTGGTTAAATTCCAGTTGGCATGTTTTCTCTAGGGAGCAGAGTGGTGGAGGAGTGCACTAGTGAGCATTTTGGTGCTCTTTACCTTTGGTCCTTGGTTTTAAGTGTAGAAACATGCTGAGAAAATTGATACAGATGAAGGACCATGTAATTTAAATCTTCAGTTCACTTACAGTCTCAGAAAAGAAAAAGTAACGAACCAAACAAATCCTAACAACAGCAACCTCCCCCCCCAAAAAAAACCAAACAAACCTCCAGGCCTTTTTTTTCCCTGTTTTCTTTCTGAGGGAAGGAAGTTTATTTTTGTCCCCACTCTTTCCCAGGGGACTGCTCTGTAGAGGATTTTGTGTGCAGTTCATTTGTCATCTGTGACTTTTTGTCAAAATGTAAGTAATGCACTGAGATTTTGATGCAACAAATTTGTGCCCCCTAATTTTAGTGATGTTAAGATTTTGGTTAGGAGACTCATTCCTGGGCTGAGAGATTTGCCAATAAATAAATATTTACTCTTCTTAAAACCTTTCCAATGGGAAGTGTGATTTAGAATCCTGCTGTGCCATCAGGTGCTGTTTTCATGTTTAAATAACTGTACTCACAGTGCAAAATAAACCACTTTGGTAGGTTCACTCTAGCTATGGTTAAAGATTGTGTAAATTGTTATTGCTTACTTCAAGACCAGGGTTTTCTGATATGAGAAATGAAAACAAGCCTGTATCTTGACAGAAGTTTGCATGAAAGTGACTCCTAAATATGCTCAATTTGTGTTCTTCTTGCTCTTAAGTGCAATGGTTTGGTTTGGGACATTTTTTTGGTTTTTTAGTTCTTTTTGGAGAAGTAATAGACTTGAACTGGCTTATGAAGAAAGCCTGATCTGCTACAATTTTATTTTGTGGAGAATCTTCAGATGAGCTTTCCTGGTTTGTTGGCTTCTTGGGAAGTTGTGTTCTGGCCATGTGGCCTAAAGAATTCTGGTAGATGCTCAACTTTTAAAGCCTTCATGTACTAAAAAGACCTGAGATAAACCAAAAAATACATCATTAATCTTTGAGGTCTGTTTCTAAGAAAACTCCAGTTTATTCCATCTTCACTGTGCTTCTACAGAAGTTTGAAGGGTACAGCTTTTCTGAAGAAATCTTTCCACAACATTTTTTAAGTGGAAATAAATATCCTTACCAGGGAAAGGGGAAAAAAAAAAAAAAAAGAAAAACAAACCATCAACAAGCCACAAAACAGCATGTGAAATTGGAACACAAGAACAGGGTTTTAAAGCTTCCTGAATTTTTAACTACTAGCAAATTGCCTTAAATTTAACTTGGATTAATTCCCTAGTGCTCCTTGACATTAAACGGATGTTCTGGTTTGACATGGGTAGACAGAAAACTAATTAATTCCTCTGAATTTGAGGCATATTTAATTTTCTCCCCTAAAGACCTCTTGTTTAAAAGGTACAATGCTGTGACAGATGTTGGATGTGGAGTGATGGCTGTGAGGGAGCAGACCTTGTGACAGAGGAAGATCAAGACATCTACAGTAATAATTTCTGATTTGGAAACTGTTACATTTTATTGATTACACTGAACACGGCAGTATCCACCTCACTGCTTGCTTGGAGGTGCTGTAATGTGTCCACCTCAGTGGTCAGAAAGGAGTCTTGCAAGGATTTTTGTGTCCTTGTGTTTTAAAAATTCCCTGCTATCTTTTCTCTGACCTTATGTTCTATTTCCTAAAGAGATGAGCAAGAGCTCCATCCATCCCTCTCAATGCCTGAACCTCAAACTGCTCCAATCTAAACCAAAAGTAGCAAGAGACATATTTCAAATTCTGTATTTCTGCCACAGGCAGCTTAAAAAAGGACAAGATGTATCTGATGTGGACTGTTATCAGTGGGGGGGGAACCTGACCCAATGAACTAAACTGAATAAATGTATGAGATAGCAAAGAAGTATAAATCTCAAGGAATTGATACCATTTCCAGTTGAAGAATATTTCCAGTTGAAGAAGGAAAAATGTTGTACCATAAATTCGCAAGAGCAAGTGGAGACACTGACAAATACTGGATGCTAATCTGTATGAAATTGAGGAAGAGAAAATTATCCTTGCAGGACACAGTTCAGGGGGTTTGTGTCTTGGAATGTGGATTTTAACATCCATGAAGGAACAGTGGAAGGAAATGCCATATCCAGAACATTCTGACCCTTTCCTCACTGTGGGCTCTGAGGTTTTCTCACATCTTCCCCTGAATTGTGTGGATATGGCAGCTGTTGGAGACACGACTGGTGATGGACAACTCACTTGATCCTATGTGGCAATTCATATTTCCTAAGGGAACTAAGCTGACTCTTCAACTCCTAAAAGTAGATGCAGTAGTGGTTTCTGGAATAAAGACAAAACTGAACTGTCATTCTGCCTTAAGAGGTGGTTCTTTCCAACATGGAGATGTTGGGAAGTGCTGGCAGCCACCTCCAGAGCCTGGATTAGAGAGATTGCTGTGCTGGCTGCTGCCATCACAACTTTTTCAGGCCAAACACCTGAAAATTAATTTATTTTTCTTTCCATACTCCCCAGCCCTGATTCTTGGTTTAATTTTCATGGATTTATTTTGTGTATTTGAGACAGAGATGGTGTCTGTGTGAGGATTTGGTTTGAGGTCTCTGGGCAGATTTCTGTGGTGAATAGGTGTGTGCAGCTGCACTGGTATTGACCTCTTCCAGTTCAATAAAAAAAAAAAAAAAAGAGATTGGCTTCTCTGTGCATTCTGTGCTTAATTCTGCAGAAAAGCTGCATGGTTTGAAGTGGATGAACACAGTTCAGCCTGCCTGTGTTGCAGGAAGAAGGTCCTTCCTCTCTAAAGGGAAGCAAACATTTCTCAGTCATCAGGGAGACCAGCTGGCCTTGCAAATTAGGATTTTTGGGGCTGCAGAGAGGCAGCTCCATCCTTGCAGAACTGGAGGATCTTGGAGCAATCTTGCATAACTTGAACTTTTGAATCATCAGGTGGCTCTCTATTAGAAGGACCTACCTCACGGATGTTCTGTGGGCTGGGAGGTGCTTTTCTAGCCCACAGTGACTAAACTGCAGCTATTTTGCTCCTGCCAATGATAATTATAGCACAGGGTAGGGGAAGGGGGCAGGGTACTTGTGGATGTGTATTCCACAGCCCAGGAAACACACTTGAATGTGCCAAGGAAACTTCCTGAATCACGGCTGTGCTGCCCACTGCTGCCAGCCAGTTTGGGCAGATGGGACTGAGCTTTGTGTGTGAGCTCTGTGGATGTTAGAAAGGTGCTCCAGGCTGGAAACATCCTCCTTAATGCCAGTGCTAACCCTGAACCGTGTGTGCTTTGAGGCTGTACGACCTCAGAGGTTTTGTTTTTATAAGTAGCCTAAACCCAGGCCTCTGATGAGTGTGCCTGCACATAATAACACTTGGAACTGGGTCCAATTTTACAGTTGTGTGTTGACTTGTGGATCCTCATATCAATTCTACAGTTGGGGCTTTTTATGTTGGAACAAAGTTTAAGCTTCTGAGAGAAAGGAGTAAGATATCCTTCACCTTGGTGCTCTTAAGTAGTTGGACCATTAAACCACTGTTCCATGGTAGATAAATCTGGGTAGTAAGTTCCAAAAAAAGTGGTATAAGCTAGAAAAAATGGCAGAATTGAATGCCAGAGGATTTGTAAAGCTGTGGCATCAAGGGCAAGTATGGAAGTATGGAGTTGCAAAGATAGTAACTGGAAAAATTAAGTCTGAAAATCCTCACACTGCTGATTACTGTCAACATTTAGGACCTTTTTTCTGTTTAGGGGTGTAAGAGGAGGATAATCTGGAGCATAACTTCAAAGATACCTTGATGCTGGCACCAGTTAGCCTTTTATTTTGGATACTACTGCCAAATTTTATGAAAAGTGGTCAAATGCCCTGTGAATTTTTCTTGGCTTTATGTTGGTCAAAAGGATCCTTTCTTTAGGTGATCATGAGAAGTTCTCAGTATCTGAGGGTGGCTGTGGAGTAAACTTGGAGATATAAAGCAAGGATATAACATGTTTATTGCAAAGTATTGCTTGTAAGTAGTTGAGCTTCAAATACCATTAATTTTGTAGTTGTGATCTGTTGCCAGTTTAGTTTGGATGGGGACTTAAAACTTTTCTTGGATTTGCTTGTTGCTTTTGTGACTTCTAAAGTATTTTTATAGCCCCTCCACAGGAGTATAACAAGGGAAATGCTGGATTCAGTTGGCTCTTGCTGTTTGAGGATTTCAGCTCCTCTGTGTGTTACCCACGATGCTTGTTCCCTCGAGGAGAATGTGTTACAGTATGCCCCTCAGTAGGCTGTGGGCATCTGAGCATGGTTTCAAGTGCAGTATCTCTCAAAACCAAACTTCAACAAATTCACAGTAAAAACTGACAGCTGTTGTTCTCTGGTTACTTCAGATGGGTTTTTTTACAAGTTTATAGTAATTTAAAGAAACATTTGCTCTGGGATGTTATGAGCCACTGGAGGATTGGCTTCAAGTCTAGTCCTTTTTAATGTAAATTATTTGAAGTCTGGCCAAAGTAAGGTGAATTTTGTAATGAATGTGGAGGCATTGCAGGCAGTAGCTGTATTTGTGGCACTCTTCCCAGATGAACCTGTTGCTGGGGTTCATCTCAGCCTTGTCTTGGATTTTGTAATCCTATCATTTCCTTCCCCCTGCAGGACTTGTGGAAGAGGAAACATAAAGATCTCCAAATGAATAACCGAAAGGAAGATATGGAAATTGCTTCCCACTACCGTCACCTGCTGCGGGAGCTGAACGAGCAGAGGCAGCACGGGATCCTCTGCGACGTCTGCATCATCGTGGAGGGCAAGATCTTCAAGGCTCACAAAAACGTCCTCCTGGGGAGCAGCCGCTACTTCAAAACCCTCTACTGCCAGGTGCAGAAAACCTCTGACCAGGCCACAGTCACCCACCTGGACATCGTCACCGCCCAGGGCTTTAAGGCAATCATTGACTTCATGTATTCCGCACACCTGGCGCTGACCAGCAGGAACGTCATCGAGGTGATGTCGGCTGCCAGCTACCTGCAGATGACAGACATCGTGCAGGCCTGTCACAACTTCATCAAAGCAGCTCTGGACATAAGCATCAAGTCTGATGCCTCGGAGGACCTCGTTGATTACGAGCTGGGAGCCCCTTCCAGCAGCAGCACGGACGCTCTGATTTCGGCAGTCGTGGCTGGCAGGAGTATATCCCCCTGGCTGGCTCGGAGAACGAGCCCAGCAAACTCCTCTGGGGACTCAGCCATTGCCAGCTGCCACGAGGGAGGGAGTAGTTATGGGAAAGAGGATCAAGAACCAAAAGCAGACAGCCACGAAGACATTTCGTCCCAGTCTCTCTGGGCTAGTGACATGGGCTATGGGTCTTTGCGTATCAAAGAGGAGCAGGTGTCACCGTCCCACTACGGAGGGGGTGAGCTGCACTCTGCCAAGGATGGTGCAATACAGAGTGGGTTCTCAGAGCAAGGAGTGGGGGATGGCTGGCAGCCCACGGGCCGCAGGAAGAACAGGAAAAACAAAGAAACTGTGAGACACATTACACAGCAAGTGGAGGATGACAGCAGGGCAAATTCTCCTGTGCTGCCCCTTTTACCTGCCTCAGGATGGCCGTACAGCAGTCGAGACCCAAGTAAGTCATTCTTCCAGTTTTTGGGGATGAAACTGAAAATGTTGAGTTAATTAGATCTGTTTATGGGATGATCTTATCAGCCTCTGAAATAGGAGCTTGCCAGAAATACAAAAATGTAGAAATTTGTGTTGCCAGCAATTCAGAAGCACCAAGCACTGTGTGGTTCAGTCAGGAGCCCCAGTGGAGGCTGGTTCTCCTGTAAAAGTGGTGGTTTTGTTTTGGCTTTGAATGACATAAATCCCCCAAAACCACTACTAAGTGTTGGAATTAACGAGAGGAAAGGTTAAAAGAATTTATTTTAGCAGATGTGGACATTGATGTCAAGGTTGAAGAATTTTCCTTTCACTGTATATTGATGATGTAATTACACCACACACGCAGGTGTAATTTAGTCTTACCGATAGCATCTTCAGAATTTCCTGATATTCAGGTGTCACTTTCTCTTGGGTAAGAAAACCACCATAGCTTCTTGCTGGTAATGGCAGGATAAGTGTTTAGTAACTCTCAAGAACAACATGTTTTTCTGAGGCATCACTATAACTTCAAGTGTATTTTGATGTGTGACTGCTTGTGGTCTGAGACGAGTGGCTGCGTTTAAAGTGTGTAGCCAGCAAGAAAATTGTTTTCTTGACTTCCTTTGAATCTTCAGTAGTTATTTTTTTTTTTTGTCTCAAGATAGCTGGCCCGTTTGATTCATTAATCTGTGGCAATAAATAGATTCAGGAGTGCTTCTGGACTAGGAGTTTGGTGGTTTTTTCTAAGGACTTATGGGAGTGTGTTAGTAAACTCTCTCAAGCTGACTTCAAGAACTTAGTCTGTGCTGTGAGTTAGCCTGTGTTTCATTGCATAGCAGAATCCAAGTCATCCAGGAGAAGGGTGTGTGAGATTATAGAATTTTATGTTGCCAAATTTGGATGGAAAAAAACCAATACAAAGAGTACTGAAAGTCTTAAAAGTCTTTATGGGCTGAAAAAGGTTGAAGTTGCTCACATACTGGAGTTCAAATGTGGTTTTCATTGAACAGTAACTCTGCAAATGTCTTGAGATTTATTATATTTTATGGTTATCTGCTGCAGCAAGATAATTGCATGTAATTATTCTAATTAGCTGATGATAAAATCTAAACAACGTCAGTTAGAAGAAAAATGCAAGATAATTTAAGGCAAAAGTGATTTATGAAGAATCTCAATTTTTGCAATGCATGTATTTTATCCTTGTTTTGAGTGAAGACTCAGTATGGATTGCTTGGTCTCTGTTCTCTTGCAACTATTTTTCATTTTCCATGGCATCCCATAAAAACAGCTGGATCACTTGTGCTGAGGGATGTGGGTTTGGACAGGTACCTGGAGTGAGCCAGACATGTTGGAGTGGCTGCAGAAACAGAGCTGCAGCTCTGATCCTCTTGGAAAGCTGGGGGTTGACTGAGTGTCTTTATGGAAAATAGTGCACAGCAGAAGAGATTGTATTACTGGAAGCTGAATTAAACTTAGATTATTTAATTCCTAATTGTTAAGGAATTAAATTGCAGTGGCTGCTCACAGATGAGAGGAAGATGGCTTGGGGGGTTGACTCAGCACAGTGCTGAGACAGCATGTCAGCAGGCACATCAAATTATTTGTTCCAAATCTTGCCTTAAATGCAGTTTCCAGTAAAGGAGGTGTTTTCAGTGGTGGGACGAGGGCAACTGGATGGTGGTGGTTGAGGGAAGAGTTTCAATGTTCCAATAGTGCTGGTAAAGGAAAAGGAAAAAATGGCAAAAAAGGAAAAAATGGCAAGACTTCTTGCTGTCCAAAATGAACAGGTTTGGGGGCTGCCTGTGCTGGCAGTGGCAACTGGCAGAGAGCAGTGTGTCCATGAGGAACAAGGTGGGGGTGTGGAGACTGAGCTGCTCCTGGGCTCCCCAGATTGGCCATCTGGAGAGGTGAATGCAGGTGAAATTCTCCTTTCTGCCCTGCTGGACAGGGAGGTTCCTCTGCATTGTGGAGTCTGAAATTTTGGAATGGGTGAATGTGGGTTTAGCAGCAGGGATTGTCTCTGCAAGCCCTGCCTGTGTTGTAGGTCAACTTGTGGTGTCTTTGGAGATTTTTTCAGTATGATTTCAAAGGATTTGAGATCCATACATGTTCAGTTTCTGTTAACCTTGGACACCTTGTCCACAGGCAGCCTCTCGTGTGGTAAACCTGTGGTTTGGGGGAAATCAAATGGGCACCAGGTGAGGCTGCTGCTCCTTCACTGTGGAGTAAAAGCAACCCTGCTACCCCAAAACCATCCCTGTCTGGGGCCCTGCAAGCAGTAGGGTCTTCTGCTCTTGCATGGGTATTTCCCATATCCAGCAGATGGGAAATTTTTTCCAGCAAGCTTCATGTCCTGAGCTACAGGGTAGTGCTTAGGCTGGATTTTGGTACCCCAGATTCTTCCCTCTCCTGTTAGAATTCAGCAGTGCTGTAGGGGTGTTGCAGACTTGACTTCTAAGTGTGAAGAATAATTGATTTTCTTGTGTGCAAATAGGTAATGACACAGTGCAGGCACATGTAACAAGTATTTGGGCTGTGCTTAAATTTCAGCTTGAAGTTGTCTTTGATTTAGTCATGTCAGGTTTCATTTTTTAAAACAGACTTCATAGTCTGGGGCTCTTTTACCTCATTTATTTAGAAGTGTTCCTATCAGCAATGTACACAGCTAAGATGGAAAGCTACTCACTCACTGAGGAAATGGGTGTTGAATGTTCTTTCAGAAGTAACTGAGAGGAAAGAAAGTTACCTAGAACTCTCTGTTCTTTAAGGCTCATTCCTTTTCCTGATCCTATCAGTTATTTTAAGGTGCTGCTTGCTGAGGCTGAAAGCTCTTGCTGGGTTCACTGGGGTGGTTTACAAATGCCTCTCTACTGCTGAGCTAACACAGACATTGCATTCTGGAAATGCAAAAGCTGATTTAGAGAATACTTCTTCAAAGCTCAGTCTTCCTCCTGAAATTGTGTAAGGTACTCTTTTGGTCTTGTTGCCAACAGCACTGCATTTCAGCAGCATTTGGGAAGGGGAAACTTGCAAGTAACCATTGCATTGCCCTTTAAATTCAGTGATTATTTGGGGCAGGATTTTGACAGATGAAAAATATGCTTCCTACTCTTCTATTATGTATAGGATTATTTAATTCCTGTTATATTACAAAGAAGCACATTGCAGTCACTGAAATTTTGCTTTTGAAACAACTCAGCTCATTCACACTCAGCAGTGGTGCTGCTATCAGTGGGAGAAACATTCTTATCAGTACAGGCAGGTGTATTAAAGTGTCCCAAATATTTAAGTAGACTATTTAAATACAAATCATTGACATCTCGAAAAAAGACACAGATTTTATTTAAATTGAAAGGGTAAGAAAATTCTTTGCAAATCTGTTGATTTCCCATATGCTGGTGGGGTGCTGTTGAGAGTTTTGGAATCTAACAACATTGGAGATTAAAATAAAAAGGAGTGTCTGAGGTAATCTTATTAATGGTAATCTAACATAATGGAAGTAGCAAGAGATTGTTAATGTCTGCCATGAAGATTGTTTTTTCATCCAAGAAAGAATGATCAAATGGGATTTGCAGAAGAATGCAAATGGAAAACTGAGGTGCAGGATTGGGACTGTGATTCAGCTCTCAGTTTCTCAGGGTGGTGTCAGTCAAGCACAAAGCTTGATGAGCACCATCTTTTCATGCTAGTCTCTATTTATTAATTTGGACTGTCTGTTTAGCATCAAACACATTAGATTTTGTCTTTCTCATCCTGTTTGGGTTGTTCAGGATGTCGGTCTGTCACTCCTTGTAGGAAACATTCATATATATGTTTTCCTCATCAAGACACATTAACTTGAAGCAGCAGTCCTCCAAAGTAAACTGAAGGATCGCTTTTATAAATAATAACTTTCTTCATAATTGAGCCAAGAAGAATTTACTCCATGGACTTGCCAAAATAACAGGTCTGCCTTTTATGTTGTGCCTTTTTCTTAAATTTTATAGGTTTTCTAAAGAAACATGGTTTTTAGTCTTTGATAGTTTTAGTTTCAAAGATGCTTATGAAATTCAGAAGTAGTCTTGTGCCTTGAACATCTTTATTTGCCTTAGGTTCCTGTTCCTTTAACCTTGCTGGATAAAAGTTTTTCAGGATTACACATCCTGAGTGCCTGGACTACAGGATCAGGTGGTGTTTGGAAAAGAGGATGGATGCCTTCACTGTTAAACCAGCAAAGTGTTGCTGGTTTTGCCTCTTCACGTAATGGAAAACTGTCACTTGAAGGGTGTCTTCTGAAGAATTTATTGACGGCTTTATTAATGTGTTAGTTCAAGCATGGTAGTTAAGATTCAGGAATTTATTTCCAAGGAAATAACTCCCACACATCTTCTGAGTGTTTGCACCCAAAAGCTGCAAGTGAATTTCTGTGTGCCAATTGACTGTGAAATGAAGCTAATTATTTTAAAAACAGAGCAGCCCTTTCTGAAGGCGCCACAGTTTGGGAACTCTTTTCTTTCCTTTAATACATGTATTGGAATTGCTGTGTTCTGTTAAGAAGAGCTTCAGGACTTGAGTAAGCCCAGACTAGTGACCTCCATGGAGGGGACAGGCAGGACTTCACTGTATCCTTCCGACTTTGCAGAGCTCACAGTTCTTTTAACGTTTTCCCCATCAAAATCTTTAATTATGCACAAGTTTCCTCCCTCCTGGAGAGGAGCTGTTGAAGTTGCTCGTTTTCCAATGCCACACGTGTGGCTGCAGTGGCTGCTGCAGGAGCTCTGCTCCCCAGGAATCAGGAGACAGCTGGTGTCGTCAACATTCCCCATCCCTTTTTCTGTCTTGGTTTCCAGAGAGCAAATTATGATTACAGGAGCTGTTGGGGAGCACAGATGCTGAACAGTTGGATCACATAGGGAGCTTACATTGCAAAAGGCTTCAGAGGCAGGCAAGGAAGAGCTCGTTCCAGATGAATTCAATGAAGTTTCTGCAGGTGAAGTCTCTGGACCTGAGTGCAGGAAGGTGAATGTATGAATTGCCTTAGTACAGGATGATTTTATTCTTGAAACAAAGTTGTTTTTTCTTAGCAAGCTACTGGGCTTCTTGTAGCTCTGTCCCTTTGTCAATGCAAATATTCAGATCTTCCCTTGATTCATATTTGCAAGTCTTTATTAAATGAGTAATTCCCCTGAAAATTCCCCTGTTCCCGTTGTGGTAATTGGCAAGCATATTGGTCCAACTAGAGGAATCCAGATTTTGCAAAATGAGAAAGGGAGGGGAAAGATGAGTGTGGTGTTGGTACTCAGGTTTCAGGTGTTTAAGGAACTCCTAAAGATTTTTGCTTTGTTCTACAAAACAAAAATGAATTTATTGAAGGAGGTGCTAAGAGAAGTTTTGGAAGCGGGCAGTATTGAAATAATCCAGCCAGACAAGTCACTGGGACAGAATACAGTCAGTTACTCTTCCTTTAAATGGGTTTTGCTTTGGAGAGACGGAGTCTCCAGTCCACCTGCCATGGTCTGAGTCCTGGTTGCAGTGGAAAAACTTCAGGTGTTTAATGGTTTGTTACAGCCATGACTGAAAGGTGGGCTGGCTAAAATTTCAGTTGTCAGATTAATGTCTGTTGTCCTAAAAATCAACACAGGCTCAGATTTTAATAATTTCCTACTTTTAGTTTGTTACTTAGACCTTTTTTGTGCCTCATTCTGGAAAGATCACTTTTTAAGCAGGGTAGATGTTTTGGATTAAGACAGTTTATTGGAAGGGTGTTGGAGTGTTTTTGAGGGTTGGTAATAGTAAACTACAAATTGCCTGCCACTTGGAAAATTAAGTTAATTACTGCATTTTCCCACCTTCTTTTACAGCCATGACATTGCAGTTACGGTGCAAGGTGTTAAAATCTTTGCTACAATTGAGGGGGTTTTGCAGGGGAGATATTTTGATAGCCTGGTGACCAGTGATGCAGCCAGGCATGGAGGGGTTACAGCTCTGTGCTCTTATGCCACCCCCTGAATTCTTTCTTAGCCCAAAATCGGCTTAGCCTGCATTCCTTGGGCTTAGGAGCTGCCCAGGTTTCTGGACCCTCTCTGGAACTCTTGGTGTGCCTGGAGCTGCGTGGAGGTGGCTGAGAGTTGTTCAAAATGCAAAACCAAAGGAAAAAAAAAAATCCCTGACCCCCAAGACCACTGATCTGTGTCCATATTGAGAATTTTGCAGACGGTGCTCAGTGAATAGTTCAGGGTCTCTGTATCACCACAGCTACAGGTTAATGGAGATATTAGGATACAATCTTTGCAGGAGTAACTTTGGGGTTTCTGTTATTGAAGGGTTAGGTCAGGTTATTTTCAAGTTTGGAAACTAAAATCATTGCTTTAAACCCAGACACACTTGCTCCCTGGCTACACCCTGGCTTTAAAATGGTTCCACCCTAAACCAGCTTTAGCTCAATGCTCAGTGTCTGTTTCCTTTCCCCACCCTGCATTCCATTTTCCCCAGGCTCCCAAGCCCTCCTCCTCCTCTTCCTCCTCCCCGTGGTAGCGGTTCTGATTCTGTTAATCTGCTTGAACTCCAGAGATCAGAGGCATTTCCCCTCTCTCAAGTGACCTCCTCACTATTTTATTTGTTCCTTGTGCTCTTCTTTAGGGAGATTTCAAAAACTCTATATCCCTTTTTTGGTTCTTTACTTTGAAATTACGAGTGAGAAATCAAGAAGCTTTTAGTATTTTAGCACAAATTCTATTCCTACTTTGCAATCAGTCCTATTCAAGACTTTAATTTCCTTATTTGCAGTGCTGCTTTTGCATTAAAATGTAGTAGGAATTAATTCTTAAGATGCAGTGCCTGGGAATCAAACCCAAGCTTTTCTGTACTGGTCTCTGATTAATTTTTTATTCTCTCTTTTTTTCTTCTTTTTCAAGGCACTTGTTTCAAAAGGTAAATATTTGTTCTGAGGATTTTTAGAGTTTATAGCTCAGCGTTCTGTCATATCACGAGTACTAATATTCATATTTAATGTGGTACTTGAATGTTTTTCTGTCCCTTCATGTTTGTGTCTGCCTCTGTCCTGAGGAGCAGCAGGGAATAGTGTCACTCCTTTTATTGCCTGAATTAAGAGACTTGGAAGAAGAGGTTAAGCTTGCAGTACTGTTAAAGTGATAGTCTCAAGTTACTCTACAATTCTCTGCATATTTTGGAGAAACGAGAGTGGCTTAAGGTATTTCTGCACTGCCCAGTCATTCCTGCTCCTGCAAGGATACTGTGTTATCCCACTTTAGAATAGTTTCTAAAACAATTAACTCACCCAGTTTAACCATTTCTCCCTTTTTTGGATTCGTTCTGTTCTGTCTTTTTTAGGAAGATCAGCAGTTGGCCAGGTTTGCTCTGTAGCCCAAGGAACAGTTGAGTTGAGGTCACTGGCAGGAGGTGGGGGAGCAGCAGCAAGCAGCAGGGTTTGGGCCAGGAGCTCCTTTTGCTGACCACAGGAAAGTGTCTGCAGAACTTGATTCAATGGTAGAAAAACAAATATTACGGGAAAGAGATGAAAATTGATTATTTTTTTCCAGGTACCTGGAGGAGTGGAGGGAATTTTCCAGTTATTTGTACACTGATTACTGTTTTGAGGAAGACAAAGATGGGGATACACTTGTGCTTGGAATATGCTGCAGGAATAGCAACATAAAACCAGGTCATATTTGTGTAGAACAAGGCTGGGTTATTTTAGTAGTAGTGTTCTAGAGCTGATGAGGAGAATGTTGCTGTTGGTAAAACACACAGGGTGAACATCTTATGGCTGTAGGCTGGAAAATTGTATTGAAGCCTCAGCTGACATGGGCTCCTCCTGAGCTCTCCAGAAACAGGAGCAGCATTGGAAATTGGCACTTTCCTGCAGGACAGTGTTTTTCAGAACTCAAATCCTGACAGTCCCAGGTCACCCTGCTTTGAGTTGTGGTGGAGAAGCAGTAGTAGGGCTCAAACCTGAAAGAACAGGGTTGGGAAAGCCTGAAGGAGACCAAGTTTTTGATTCCATAAGGATTCACTTAAGATATCTTACAGCCTTCAACATAGAGGCAGTTTTTAATGATCATATGTGTTGTGGTTAAATATCTATGTTTGCTTGATTGTTTCCTGCTCGAGGAAATTGGAGCTGATTCTGAATGCTGTGCACATTTATTGTATCCACATGTCTGCTGTTATGGTTGTAAAATAGTGCAAATCAAACCCAATATAGCTCATGGCATCACTTCCCCATGTAAATATTGCAGTGGGTGAGAATGCTGGAGTTTGCTTAACAAATAGTGAGTTGTGAAACACTTTTGGAAGATTTCTGTTAGAAAGGAGGAGGGAACTGAAATACAAACTTCAAGGATATTTTTAGCAGCTGGTAAAAGATTGTCATTTTTCTGCCAGCCTGTGTGCTCTTTTTTTTTTTTTTTTTTAATTCCCAATCAAAAACCACACTATGAAATGAAAGCTATTTTTTCTTTTTTTTTTTTTCCCTGAGAGTTTAAAAATTAATTGCTTTTTGTACAGAAGGAGATCAAGCCAAACCTTCCTAAACTTACACAAGAAACATCATCCCTGGAATTCTAGATAAAATCAACTGTCAGGCAGATACTTGACCCAGATAGGTTGAAGAACCTCAGAAAATTAAGTCTTTTATTTCACCTAAGTTTTTTTGGGTCACATTTTGTCAGTGTACCTGAAACAAAAGCTGAGTTTAAGTGGCTCCCACTTTCCTTTGGTACTGAATTGCACCCCCACGCTCTCCTGCAGTTGTTCCGGTGAAAATCTCCCTGTGACCATGTAGAGAACCAGATAGGGGAACTGATCTGCATTTAAATATAACTTTTTTTTTTAATAAATCAATTTATTTTTAACATTAGTTCCTGTGTCAAGTTCAATCACAACTATACATGTGGTCTTGGTGTCACTGAGGGAGTAGCAGGGGAGGGTGCAGGAATTAGGGATGGGAGAGGTTGCCAGTGCTGAGACCTCTTCCCTTTCTGCTTGTAAACAGAAAAAAAATTATGTTTTCCATCACACTCAAAATTATCCAGCTGTGTGCAGGAGATCCAAAACATCTGCCCCAGGAAGTGTGATGCCCACATCCATCCCAGGCTGCTTCCAGCCCTGATGCTGTTGATTTTGTTCATTAACAGCTTGTGTGGTGGGATGTTGGATGGCACCAGGCTGGGAGGGAGGATTGGCTGGAAGGCAGCAGTGCCAAGCACAGCAGGAATTCCAAGACAAGTGTGAAGTCCTGCGTGGGGCACAGGATAACCCCGTGCAGCAGTCTGGGTTGGCAGCCAAGGAGAGAGAAAGCAGCTTTGCAGAAAATGTCTCCTGGTGAGGAAGGAGCTGAAGAGGAGCCTGTGTGCCCTCACAGCCAGGGAAGGCTGGCTGCCTTCCTTAGGAACAGCATTTGGAGTACAGGATCCACTTTAGGCATCTCCAGGCCAAGAAAGACTTTGACAAGCTTGAGCAAGAGCAGCTGAGGCCATCAGGATGATGTGTGTGGGGAGAGGCTGAGACAGCTTGGTTTAAAATCTTGGAGAAGAGAAGGGGGTAGGTGGATTATCCAGGGCCTGACCCTTCTCAGATATGGGCTGAGAAAGGATGAGAGGTAGTGGATGTGAGTTACAGGGAGGGAGATTCTCACAGGGTGAGAGGAGGGGATTCTTCACAAAGTGGTCAAAAGGTGGAGGAAGGACCTGGAGAAGTTGTTCTCTGTCTTCTCTGCTGATATTCACAACTGGACTGTACAAGCCACTGGAATCTTACTCTAAAATAGCTCTGAAGTCACTTTCAACCTTAATTTATTCTGCAATTCTTAAAGATGACTCCAGGTGACAGAGCAGTGATGCTGCCCTAGGTCAGGATGACTTCTCACTCCCCTGTCTGATGGTGATGCTGCTTCAGATTAGGTCCAGCTGCTCCTCTCTCCAGACTGGACTTTCCTGGGTTCTTGCCTTGGTGGCAGCTGGACTCCTGTACCCAGAGGTGTCTTCCCTTCACCTTTCCACCCTGATTCTGCCAAATTGTGTCCTGCAGGTGGGGTGAGCTACAGAAAAGGCTCAGGAGCTTTTTGTGACAGGTAGCTTGAATTGCCAGTGTCTTTGGAGGCTGTGGGGCTTGCAGGGAGTTTACTCCAGGTGCTGAGGGGTGAGACCTCCATCTGAGGAAGGTGTGCTGGAGGGATGGCTCATGAAACACCCCTGCATTCCAGTGTGGCTTGGGAGGGCTCCTCAGAGATTCCTGAAATTTGCCATGCGGGTGGAGAAACGCACAGGAGCTGCTTTAAAGCTCTGTAAATGGTAGGTGAGATGTTGCCCTCCTTTGAAGGACTCCTGTGCCTGTGGCTGGCTCCCCCTCGCTGCTGGGGGCCACCTCTGTCACACAGCCCCAGAGACTGGGGCCACCACATCCCTGCTTTGTGCTCCTGCCACTCTGAACCAGGCTGGCAGGAGAAGATGACAGATTTCTGATCCCCTCTTACCTCGAGACTGTAATGAAAAGAGCAATATTGAGAGAGAGCGACCTTGCAAAATGTTGCCTTTAGTTCTTGGGGATAAAGCTCGTTTCTGCTTTGAGTTTTCCTGCAGCAGATGCAGCCTTGTATGGCTTTTATTCACTCCTTTCTCCCTTCTCATGGGTTTAGTTCTTCAGCTCCTGATTTCTAGGTTTTCAACTGTCTACATGAGAGAGCAGGAATAAAAGATAAAAAGAGAAAAAAAAAATTAAAAAAAAAAACCTATGAAAGAGAATAATAGCATTGGGAGTCTGGGAAACCCCACTGGGGGTTTACTGGGAAGGTTAAAACACAGTACAAACAAGAAGTAAGTGGTATGAGAGAAGCAGACGCTGAGGAGGTACTTTGGTAACAGCTGAGTTTAAGCTGTAATGAGAAAAAATGAAAAAAGCAGGGAGAAGAAATACAAGATAAAAAATTGGTTTGTATATTAAAGTAATTAATTAAGGTAGTAAATGGAGCTTTAAAATGGAGCCTTTCCTCGCTGTTTCCGGGATGGCATGTGTGTTTTGTTCAGTTGTTGGACTATGTTTAATGCTTTTTACTGTCAGCTTCTTCCTAGATCTTTGAAAATAAATTATCACATTAACATTTGGATACTCTTAGTACATTGCATTACTTTGATTTGTGCCATAGCCCTTTCCAAGGGGCTGCCAGATGTCAGTAGTGCTTGATTTTTTGTGACTAGTGCAACTTGCTTTTCCCATTCCTGGGTTTGTGACAGGAGCTCAGTTTATAGGACTTCCAGAGCTCACACAGTAGCCACCCTGGCTGTGTTGGGAATATTTTACTGCTCCTGTTGTCCTGGTGTGAGGTTTATTCCTCTTCATGGATCTGTTAAAGCCTGCCTGGTCTGTATGACTGGGAATGAAGTGTGTTCTGAGCTCAGCTGAGATGGGTGACCTCTGTGAGAAGGTGCTTGCAGTCCTTGTATCCCTGTTAGGTGATGCTTCATGTGTAGGTAAAAACTTTACTGTTGTTTTCAGAATTGTATGGAAGTACTGTTGCCAAAATTGTCAAAAAATAAGTTCTGTGTTTTATTTGACAATAAAAGCTAACAATAAAATATTCACCCAAGTCAACAAATTCAAGAAAGCTTTTCTAAAGCTTCTGTGTTTTGGAAAGTAGGCTGGTGTAATAGAATAACTGCAAAATAATGATTTGCTAAAGAGACTAATGAGCTCAGTTTCCGAGCAGCATTAATCCCGTGTTTAGCTCGGGATTTCCTGCGTGTGGAGCTCTGCAGTTGCAGGGGCTGTCCCAGCAGGGTGAAAAACGAGCTCTGGAGGGCTGGGATGGAGCTCTGGGGCCCGTGGCAGTGAATAATTGCAGAGTAGAAGCTCATTGACTAAAGCCTGGTTTACAGGGGCTGAAGCGCTGTAGTAAACAGTTTGGATTACTGGGAAGTGACGGATGCTTTCGATTCATACAATTCTTTGGCTAAATCTTGTTAAAAGGAGCTGCATTCTAGAGAAAAGAGAAGTGGTTTTGGAGGCGCTGTGGAGAGGAACTTGGTGCATTTTTTGGGTTTTGGTGTGCTGAGAGTATTTTAGTACTTATGTGACTAAGTGGATATTTATTTTGCCATAATGTGTGTTTGATTAGATTACATCAGCTATAAATACTGGAAGCTGTGAAGCATCTATTTCGCTGTCTGTCTCTAATCTTGGCTTTTGAGGAACATTTAATGTCTTGTTGTGGTTACAATTAATCTGCGTGTGTTTTAGCAATTAGTGTTTATGTTCAGCAGGCAGCAGCCAATTCTGGCAACTGTCAATCAGCAGCTGTAACGGGCTCTGAAAAGGAGTGCAGAAAGCACAAGGTGATTCCCTGCCTGCCTGGTTATTTGGGAATGCAGTTCTGTGGGCAAACATCCTTTCTGGCCTGAGTTATGTGCTGTGATTTTCCCATGTAGGCAGTGGGACAGTGGTATTATTGTGGCTTTGATGTGATGAAGCTCTGTTTCCTTACCAGTTTAATGGGCTAAAGTTTCATTTGCTTCCTTCACCACCTTTTGTAACAGCTGCTGGTTTTTACTGTCTTGCAGTTTTCCTTTATGTAGGCATGCTGGCTTGTTTTTAAAAATCCTTCATTATCATCTGGAAAAGTGGATATCCTGTGAGCCACTAACAGAGGGATGACAAAATACGTAAAAATTCAAAGCATTCGAATTCTTCTGCTTGGCTAAGATTTAATAAAACTGATAATATGAAATTATACAAGCAAAACACAGATGGAGGAGGGAAAATGGTTTGTTTTAAACAGAGAGCATCTCTAGTAGTTCACATTTATGAACTTCCTACTGTGTTTGTAGCCCCCAGCCTTGGGCATTCCCTACATCTCCAGGGTGTGGGAGCACTGCCTATGATTGCTTTTTCCTTATTGTTTGCTTTGAGGCTGTTTGTTTTTTAAAGGAACAACTTGAGCAGTAGGATGTACTGGCAGAACAGTGCAGCTTAGTAAAACCAATCTGAACATGTTCTGGAATCTGATATGCCCTGAGCTGGGACTGGGAAATTTGCTGGCTGCTCCTGGCTCCACAGGCTGGGCACCTTGAGCGAGTCCCCACGTCTTTGTCTGGCAGCCACCACCTGTGAAATGGAGATAAAAATAATGATCTTCCTTCAGCTGTTTTCCAGGTTACAGGAGGTGGGCACGGTACCAGTGTCCTCATTAGCACTTTTTAATAAGGCTTTGCAGATTAATGCCTTGCCCTGGTTTGAAGTTGTGGAAACCAAGGGCTGGTTTGTCCTGCTCTGCCTCCTCCCTTCTGAGCTTCTGTTCAGGAGTGAGTTTATTGCAGTGCTGTGCGTGGACAACACCTGAATTCCTTGCCCTGAAGAGTGCAAAGTGAATTTACGGAAGCAGCAGGTATTAATTTTGTAAGTGTCCTACCACTGGTTTGAGTTCTAATAGTTCCCTCTTGCATTAAGTAGATTTAAATCTCTTTTAAACTAGGAGGCAATAAAATATTCATCATCTGCAAAACAGTTTCTTTCTCCATCTGATAGCTCGTTATCTGTGCCTTCTCTTTGGATATAGATTTTTTTTTTCCCTCTCCCCGATAGGAGAAATGCCACAAAGGCATAAGTTTGTTGGGAAGCTTCAGCTCCGTTTGCCAGGTGCTCAGCTGGGCTTTGAGTGTGTCAGCTGTGTTTGCTGCTGCAGATTGTGGAGTAGGTAATTGCAATTTGGTTTATGCACTTTTAAAATGGGCTAACAGCCCTTTCTGTGTGTAATTTTTGTTGTTTCATGTAAAGAATAGAGAGGAGTCTGAGAGTCATTTTCCTTTACACAAAAATACATAAATTATTTAAGCTGATAAGAGAGTCAAAGTTCAAACAAAGGAGGCTCTTCAATTAGACCTTCCCAAAAATACAAACATAATCTGTGTTTTCGCAGGAAGGAGTTTGCTTTATCATAGCTTTTTTGGTTTTGTTTGGGTCCGGTAATTGATATATTTGTTACTAATATGTTATATTTTTATACAGTTTCTTTGTAGTTGCATGTTGTAAAGTGGCTGATCTGTATTTTTTTTTAAACTGTAACACTTCTGTATAAAACCCACCCTGTGATATATGCTGGGAACCAATGGTTGCTGTGTATTTTTCAGGGAAGTGACCCCAAGGGATTTATACTCAGCACCCCACTATTAGAGGCTGTTTATTACTGGGTTTCTCAAAACCTTCATCATGGGGAAGAAACAAAGAGTGAAAATTTGGGCTAACTGGAGTGTAAAATTAGGGAGAAAACACAACTTAAACCTTTGAATGTAATTTCAGTACTAGCAAACTATCCTGAAATCTTAGTTTAAGATAATAAATAGTCTTATCCAGGCTGTGGGTAAAGTACACATCCTCTGCCCTGCCTTCATAGCGTGTGGTACCAAACTGAAGCCCAGGTGGTGGGGCAGGAGGGAAGGGGCTGGAAAAACAGAACCCCCAGCTGTGGGGCAGGAAAAGGGGGGTGAGAGCAGGAAAAGAGGGGTGAGGGCAGGAAAAGAGGGGTTAGAGCAGGGAAAGGGGGATGAGAACAG
>VYZP01029506.1:0-77219 GCA_013400635.1 Hypocryptadius cinnamomeus
TCATCCTCCAATCCTCCAGCCCAGCAGAGCTTCAAGCCCAGCAGAGCTCCAGCCCTGCTAATCCTCCAGTCCTCCAGCCCTGCTCATCCTCCAGCCCTGCTCATCCTCCAGCCCTGCTCATCCTCCAGCTCAGTGTGCAGAGCTCTGCAGGTGTGATTTTCACCTGCACCACAAAAGGGACTTGCTAGGAAGTAGGAAAGATGGACTTTGAAGGAGCAAAAGCTTCTTCAAAGCAAGCTTCCTTCTTGCTTAGGGGTCAAAGCAAAACCACAACTGAATGATCCAAGCCAGAATGTTGACATAACAAGTGAAAAATTAAGGGAAATAATAAAAATAAGGGAAATCTTATCCTTGCAATCTGATTTGTGCAATGCACTGCTTCAGTCTGATTCTCAAATGAGGAAAAATTTCTCATTTTTTCATTATTAAATGTTTTATCATGATATGCAAAAGAGTTGATTTTCAAGGAAGTTCCTCAAAGAAGTTTTGTTTCTAAAATATCTGTGTTGATTTATTATAGAATAGAGCTTTTTACCCATTTGCAAACACTGCATTACAATATACAAAAGAATGGGGAGAGAAGGAAGGGAAAATTAAGTGTGGATTTCAATGAAGGTGACAACGTCTGCTAAATGCTCCCGGGGTCATCGAGACATTAAAGGAACACTACAATTTAGGAATTTCTTTGGCCACCACTAAATGTCACTGTTGCACCACAAAATAACTGTAGGCACCTTATTTTGTCGAAGACAAAACTTACACTGGTGAATGCATTTCTGTTACATCTGTGTGGGACCCATCCCGAGCTCATCCAGAAAAAAACATTCATTTTAGAGAGACAGACACTTTGTTAAACCTCTCCATGAGATTAAAAAAAAAAAAAGTTTTTTTTCCCTTAAAACCACTTGATTTCATGAATTATAAATCTAGCAAGCCTGGTGTAACTGAGAAAAGTGATGGATTGTTTGGGTTTGGGGTTTTGTTCTTGGGGTTTTTTTGTGTTTTGTTTGTTTGTTTGTTTTGTTTTTGTTTTTACTTGTTTTCCCAGGTTCAGTAGAAGTAAGAGAAACAAAATAAAACACCTTTAATTGTTAGATTGTATTATAGGAATCTCTAGGAGGTACATCCCACAATTTAGTGCAGAAAAGAAAATTTTGGGAAAAAACCTAATGTGTGTTCTAGTGAGGATTAGTAATTCTATGTTTGAAAAAAGTATGGATGGATATTTAAATATTTTAAACTGGCCCAAGATACCCAAGCACACTGAAAAGACACAACAAAACTCCAATTTTCAAACAGTATTTTTTCTTTCTGTGGGGTGAGATGTTTATGCACATTTTGCTGTGTATATGGCAGTTGCTTTTCATAAATTCCATGTCAGATTTTCCAGAAGTATGGAAATAAGGAGAAAGTGTCAGTTAAAAGAAATGGGATCTAGAAGGATTTGAAGAAAAATGGATTTAACAGGAAAGAAGTAAGCATCCTTTGAAATATTTGTACAGGTGAAGGAGCCAAATTGCTGTATTAAAACCCTCCTGGAGTTCAGAAAATATGTGTAAGCATTCTGCTAAGGGACAATTCTTACTATCAATCATGTTTCTTTTCTCAATAATCTCTTTTTTTCCAAGGATGTTAACATGGGAAGTGCATATTTATTTGTTTTTCTGAAGTTCAACTCTTCTATTTAGTGTCATTTTCTAAAGCATTAATTACATGATCTGGCTCTTTCCAAACACAGCCAAACTCAGTGGAGTTGCAGTGGTCAGTCTAGGAAAAACTTCTCCCACCTGAGATTGCAGCCTGGGGCTGAAGAGATCATTGTGAGATCACCAAAGCTGATTTTTGATTCACAGGTGTTTATTGTCTGCAGTTCCAGAGCACTTGGAAGCTCTGTAAATGCAAAACGTGCCCATAAAGACAGAGTTACTCCTCTGATTTTCAGAAACTAAAACCAGGACACCTTACAAGATTATAAAAAATGTATAAAATCCACTGAGACTCTACGGTGAGAAAAGATTGCTATTTTATAGAGTAATTTAAAACCAAAGACTCCAAAGCCATGTAAGACCATCCATGCTGAATCCTCAGAGCAGGTGCAGGAGGGTGCACACATATATCTGAATATTTCCATGTCTGGGTGTTATAGGAGAGACCATTCTTTATTGTCAAAATTCTGTCTGGCCTGAAGGTCAGATATTGGCAAGTAAATATGGAAATAAACTCAAGAAACACTTCTGCTTGAAACAGAACACTTAGCTCTCATTGGGACTAAGAATAAGGAGATAAGAATTTTAAAGGAGCAAATCCTGATTGTGCTGAAGATGGTTTCAGGAATTAAACTGAAGAGCAGAAAGGAAATAAGTCAGATAAAACAGCTGTGACCAGTGAGAATAATCCCTCTGGCATTCAAAATTGTATTCTAGACAGTTTAAAAGATGTACTTAAAAGCAAGCCCATTAATTCTACCAAATCAGGTAAGAATGGCAATATTTCCAATTTCAGTCTGTTCCATCAGCTCATGCACATCTGACCTGCACAAACTGTCTGGCTCATGAAGGGTTTCCCTTGGGAGAGTTTCTGTTCCATAACCTGCTGCTGCTGGGGCAGGAATCTCCTTGTCTTTGGTTACTGCCTCTCCTCTCTGATACCTGCTGCTCAAAGAACTTTGGCTTGGACTCTCTGCTGTGGCTGTTCACTGATTTCAGCTCCCAGCTCACTCTGGGATTTCATTCCCAGGTTCCTGGAATGCCATTTTGCTGCACACCACTGAAGTTTGGGAGGATCAGGACTCCCTGGCTTGGAATGAAATTTTCTGCCATGGGGCAAGAGCTGAAGTTCAACCATTTCTGATTCTTTTATGCCATCCTGTGCTCAGTGGGTGAGTTTCTGCTCCAAATAAATGAATCCATCAGATCCTGCTGCTCTGGTGACTGGAGGTGAGACACTGCACCTGAAATTAAAGGGGAAGAAAGGAAGAGAAGAGAGAAAAGGTGCCCAAACCATCACTCTGTTAGAACCCTACAGCATAAGCCCACACTTTACACAGCCAAAATATAAGTTTCCTGATTCCTCATCCCTCCAGATGAGCAAGAACCCACTAAATTATGATATTCAAGTTAGTGGAAATGACTTGAATAAAATTTAAACCATAATTCTGTCTCAGGCTTCTGTTCAAGGAGCCTGATAATTTTCTTCACATTTACACAGAAGAAGAAAAGTTCAGGCAACCTTAACTTCTCTTTGAGCAAAGCCTGAATTGCCAAGGGCTAAAGTGTCAATTTTCATTGATCTGTTTCAAAATAGCCTCAGCCACCTTGAATCATTCACGAAAGGATCACGGTTTCTTCTCCAGGGGTACGAGGAACAAAGCATGCACAGAGAAATGTTGTGACATTTTCTTGATAAATTTAGCCTAGATACAGACTCTAAAGTTCTGTGATTCTCTGTCTGTCTTATGCTTAACCCCTCTCAGAAGTTGTGAATTGGGGTCTTTGTGCCACACCTCCCTCCTGCTCGAAGTGGAAAGAACCAGAAAGGAGACTCTTAGGAACCTGCCTCCAGGAAGCTTCAGATTTTGTTCCAACAGAACAATTTCTGTATCCAGCCAGATTTTCACCTAAGTAATCACTCCATTGCAATCAGAGTGAAATCCCTTCTCTTCTTACTGTTCTGAGTGACAGCAACTCCACTGTGGGGGTGCAGGAGTGAAATCACCATTGTGCTTTATTGCCATTTTAAAGTATGGCTAATAACAGTGATTTTATTTATTTTTTTAAAATTGTGTTCCTGCTGATTATGAATAACCATCTATCTATGTCTCTGCTGACTTACAAACAGAATTTCACCTTTCTGATGGAAGGTTTCAGGAGATGCCTGAGTGAACCTGCTAAGACAATGCAGGATATCAGTGATCTTTAACACACAGTTTATCCAAGTTTATTAGGCCTTCAAAATGCTTTTACTTGGAAAATTTCCTTTGCAGCTTTGGGTGATTATATTGACCGGAGTTCTAGAAATGCAGCACAAAATACAGAACAAAATGTATCCTTCTGATGTTTTCCACTCTAATTTATTATTATATAGAATCTATTATAATATACAATCTACTTTTATTATCCAAGGCCCTTGTGCACACTACATCATCAGAGCAATGCACTTTGGTGACTTCTGAGTACTTTTATAAATTATTCATGCATCTTTTTTTATATCACCTACCGTGGCATCAGCTAGGGACAAACAAATATTACAGACATGGCACCAATAAAAACAGAATGCATAATCAGTCTCTAAAAAGTCTGTATAGTCTGCCAAATCCTGCATATTGCTGTGGAATATTAACAGCCACTGGATCCTTCTAATTTGAGGGTCCCCTTCTACAAAAAAATTAATTCTTTGACAAACTGCAGCCCATTTTCTACTTTCATAGATGTGATTGATTCCTTTTGAATGCATGGTTTCTTTTTAATTTGCAGGGTTTTGGTGGCTTTTTTTCCTATCTTAATATCAGATTTTTAGTTCTTGTGGAGAGTTTGTTTTGTCAGTGATAAATAATAAAGATTTTGATTCACAGATGAAACAGCAAAGCACACAAAAGCTTGAAGACATTCACACATGCTGATGCCACTGCCAGTGCATTTTTAGGTAGGGTAAATGAATTGAGAGAAAGAAAAATAACAATTTGTGGATGTTGTGAAAAAGTACTCCAGGATGCTGATATTGTTTCATTAGTACAGATTCCAGTCTATGTTTCCTTCCCCAGAAGGGAGGACACTCAAACAGCCTTGGTTTTGTATTGTTTGTTCATTTTTGGGCTGCATATTTTAACCTAGATATCAAAAGTGTTCAGTAAAGCTGCAAAGATCTCTGAAAGCAGTTTAGAACTGTCTAAAATATTGAAAAACAGTCAAAAAATTATAAAATGAAGAAACTGTGAGTACAAATAAAGGGCACTATTAGATGAGCCAGTTACATGGCAGAAGAAGGAAAAAGTTGATTAATTTATGACTCCTCAGGAGGCCTAAACCATCAGCCACCAAAGCACAAGGAACAGTCTTTGGCCTGGGGCTCCCTCAATAAAACAAGGCTCACACAGGGGCAATTAGGGCTCACAGGGATGAGCCATGGCCCTGTCCCTGTTCCATTTCTGGTCCCAGCTGAAGCCACTGTGGGAGTTACAGGCACAAATACTCTGCTCTAGGTGAGGGTTTTCACAGCAGCTCAGTGAGACAGGAAATGCAAACTGGTGCAAGCAGGAGACAGAGCTCTCAGGTTTTGTGTTGCTGGAATGGCTCCTGAGGTATTAAAATCTCTTTTTCCCAGCCCCGTGACCAAAGAAGAAGCCGAGATGCATTGGTTCTGCTTTTCAAGGTTGTTTATTTTTCCTTATCTAAAACATTCTTTTTCTGACCTGCTGAGATCTGTCCAGCAGGTTGCTTCATGGCACAGCACCTGCCCTTGGGGTGGTGTTAACATTTTATACTAAGAACTACATGTACTTTATTTACAATAATTTTCCAATACCTCTCACCTGTGTTAGACAGTCTGTCTCTTTTCTAAACCAATCCAAAAGTGTCACCATCACAGCAGAAGATGGAGGCCAAGAAGAAACAGGAGGAAAGACAGGACACGCCCAAATCCCTCCATCTTGCCTCCTGAACCCCCATTCTAAAACCCCAAAATTCTACTTTTCACCCTGTGACAAATTAACTATCATTCTACTTAAACTCTCGTGCCTTGTACATCTTCATACAGAGCTGGTAATTTTTTCCATGGCTTAAAATCAAAGGCACAGGTGTCTTTAACTCTGAGCCCCCTGCCAGGGTCTGGAGCCATCCAGGGCAGCCAGAGGAATGTCCTGGGTTCTGACAAGAGCAGCTCTGCAGTGCTTTGCTTAGGGGGGTTAATGCCCAGGTCTCACCCTTTCATTTTTCCATGGTTGAGGTTTCTTCCCTGCTGTCGTCTGAGGGAAGGGGCACAGGGGAGCTGATGTACAGCAGTGTAGATTTAACCTTCCTGTGCTGAACACACCTGATTGAAAAGTCTCCTTCCTTCTTTACCTTGGGAAAATGCAGCATTTTCTGGCTCAGAGGTACAGAGAGAGGAGAATGGAGCCCCATCACTGATTTCTCCATATCTGCTGTCCTTTTAGTCCCTACATCCTTCATTTAGCAGTGCAAATAATTTCTTGTGCTATAGCTTCATTCTTTTAATTAGCAGAACCTAAGAACTCCTCCTGGCATTCATCATCTCTTTGCTATTGCTCCACTTGGGGTATAAAGTTGCTCTCAGGGACCCAGAATGTAAATGATTGACCTTTTTTTTTTTTTGTGAAAATAACTCTGCAGGCCCAAACAGCAAGAAAAAAGGGCTTGTGAGGAGAACAGAACTGGAGGTAAGTGCAAACAAAGCTGTAAGACAGCTCTGATCAACTCTAAAACTCTTTTGGGATTGCTGCTCCCCTGAGTTCCTGCACCTTTAGTGTGGGGATAGCTTGGGAAGAGTCTGGTGAACAAATTGCAGCAATGGCAAAGCCACTCTCCACATCAACCAAATTCACCCATCTTCCCCCAAAACAGAGATGTTCAGCTCTGCCAGGGACAGCTGTGCCAGAAACTTCTGGGATACCCCCAGCTTCCACCCTGCAGACCCCTCAGCCTTTTATTTATCACCTAAAGGCACAGAGTCTCATAACATCTAAATTCAAGCAACAAATATTGTCTGCCTTTCCCCCCCTTATAAATGATGTTTTCTTTTGGTTCTGTTCACTGCTTTGCCTTTATAAAACATTTCAGTCTTGGTTTTTCCTTTGATTCATATATGTGGTGATGTATAAGCTTGGCTGTTCTCCTTAGCTATTCTTCATTCAATGAAAACAAAATAAAATAGTGCCAAACCATTAAAGCAATTCGAATTTACAAGGTGAGGCACCCCTCTAAATGATGAATGGCTGAGATTTTGATTTATTACCTTTCTTTTTCCATATAAGATGATGACTCCACAAATAAACGAAAGCTGAAATGCTGCCAGTATGCTACAATCATAGAATCCCAGGAGCTTTCTGTGGCAAAGGGTTTTGTGTCACCAAACCATATGGTAGCCCTTACTAAAACTGTAAAAAGCTATAAAAGCTCTGGAAGCCCAAGACAGCCATAACTGAAAACCAGTGCAGGTACAAGTGTTGGCAGTCACCTTTCCACCCACAAACAGCAGATTAGAGATATTTTGTTAGGTATTTAAAGGAGCACCTGGTAGCTGGTGCTGTATCTCTCTGAAGCTGCAGGCTAACTCTGGAAATCAGAAGAGATCTGGTGGAAGATCCAATAAATAAATAAATCTTATAATTCTCATTTTTTTTAATATCAGCTTTTAATCCTTCTTTTGTTTGTGGTAAAGGTGAATATTAATGCAGTCATACACAGCCCACTTGCATGTAATTCAGATTTGAGCAGCTCCAAGGGAGCCTCCTTAATTCCATGAGAACCCTGCTCTTTGCCTCCTTACATTTGGTGCTGTTACCTGTAGAGACAAGAAGGGTGTCAGAAAGCTGAGTACAAGAAAACTGTACAGAGTATAACTGAGATTATTTCCCTTTAATTGCATACATTTGTAAATATTTCTTCTCTAAAAAGGCAGCAAACATCACCAAGTGATCTAGAGTGATCTATACATTAGGTTGTCCCCAACATTAGGCATAAAAGGATAAAAATCCCATAAAATGTGTAATCTCATTAGGGCTGATGTGAAGCAGACACAAATTAATTCCTTTAACTCTATTTTCAACTGTAAAGTACAATTGTAGGGAATATACTCAAACTGAAACAAAGCCTATACTAGAAGAGGTTTCTCTTTGCAGCATTGTCTCTGACTAATGAGCCTAAGAAGAGAAAAGCCTGGAAAAGAGGAAAGCAAGGCTAAGTTTCCAGCTATTATCTTTGCAGAGTTGACATACACAGGCTCATTATTGCATTATGTTTTATTCAACAAAATCACTTTAATGTTGCAGCTTAAATTGAATTCACCAAAGCATCTCTTGCCTAATGTGTCTCAAGTGTCTGCTTGCTGTTTGCATTTTCTTCAGAATTATGGCAGGGAATCTTTGGAAACAGCAAAATTATATGCAATCCACAAAACAATATGGCTGTAATGGGGTAATCGGCCTTCAGCGTAATTAAAGAACCATTCCCTCATCAAAGTAATTCTGCAAGAGACCTAGAGGCTGTATTGTACAAATCATCCACTTAGTAAAATTCTTTATCTGATTTACATTTAAAACCTAGTTATGCAAATAGGCCTGCTCAGTGGATCACAAGGAATGCAACAACTTCAAAAACCCTGTAGTGATTAAACCAACCTTCTTCTTCCCCATAAATCACGGGGTGTCACTCACCTAGAAATATTTCATTTCACCTGTTATTCACCTAGAAATATTTTAATTGACCTAGAAATATTTCAATTCACCTGTTATTCACCTAGAAATATTTCCATATTTCAATGTTGTAAGAGGTCTTCTGCAAAACAGGAATTGCTTTGATGTGCCCACACAGTCCTGGATGACCTCCACTCTGGACATGCCAGTTCCACTGCCCTGATTCCCAAATCATCCCACAACACAGGAAGAGGCAAATGCCCTTTCTTAGCTGATTACTTGTGTCAGAGCATAGGAATTGCAGCTCCCATTTTGATCTGAAATCTTGATTTCCAGTTTAAACTAAAGCAAAAGGCAGTGAAATGTGGCAGCCAGTGAGAATTAGCAATGCATCATGAAAAGCTCGTTTTAAGGAGGTTCAAGTCCACTTGTAGCAGATGGAAAAGTCCCTTTTCGTAGGCAAGCTTTACTCTTGAGTATGGACACAGAGACAAGTCTCTAAAATCAACACATAAGGTTTGCAGTCTTTATTTGTGTTTTTGCTGCCATTCTGTAACTGCAAATGCTTTGGTTCATGTAACCTTTTGTCAAAATATATATTTTGTTTCTTTCATAATTTGCAGAACCTATACACAGTACTCCTGTAGTATTTTTGCTAGCAGGGATAACCCACTAAATCACACCAATCCTTCTCTTAAACATCATTTCAGCACATGGGCCAATGCACTTTAGGCAAAACAGTGTATGAGGCTGAGCAAGGAAGCATTATGAATGTCTCCTTCACTCAAACTGTTCAATTTATACAACTAAACCTTCTGTTCTTCCTCCTCCTGGACACACCATGACAGAGTCAGAGCATCTCCTGCCTAACAAACCTTGGGATGGGAATTTGGGCATTCACAGCTCTTTGGGCCAGATCATAAATGATTTTTTTCAGCTGCCCTGTGACACTGTTGCTGTGTGAGCCACAAGAAATGTCTCTTTGAAAAATCAGTGAGAAGACTGCTGAACTTAGGAACACTGGCTATATTTTTTTTGATTGGGAAAAATGAGATCTTGTGGACTCTTCAAATTCCTCCCAATCTCTGCAAGGTGTGTGAGGGAAGGTAAAAGGTGCTGTAAGCTGTTCAGTTTCTATTGTTGCTCTGTAGTTTAACAGAGTGGGATTGGGAAGGTTTTCTGGCACTCAGGTGCTGTGGAGTCAGATGTTTTGAGGTGACATTTGCTCTCCAAACCTGAGTGTTTGCTGCAGGTAGCCAGGCAAGGAGGCAGGATGGTCAGAGCTCTAGGGTCTGGCCTGGGGGTGCCAGTGGCAGGCAAAAAGTATCACTCCTGGTACTTTTTTTGCCTGATACAGGCAAAACCCCAGTCCTTTGGCTGTTAAAAGGTCCATGGCTGTGCTTCAGAAGCAATGAGAAGATATTTCCTATCTGGGGAGTACCTCATGGGCTTCCTCAGCCTGAAAACCCTGAAAGATATGGGGGAGAAAGACCAGCTGAGGTAAAGATGTGTCATTGCAAGAGAAAAACAGGCACCAGAGAATATTATTTCCAAAACATCATTTAGTCTGTTTCCAACCTTAGTGCTCTTTGAAGAGCTCATAAGAAGAGATCATTCACAGTACAGCTCTGGACTCACAGTTTGTTTAAATAAACCCATTTGCCTTAATAAACCTTTAGTGACTGCTGGCCTTTGGTGCTGTCCTTGCAAAACACGAGGCAGATGGGTCTGGCAGCATCAGGAATGGCTAATGGTAAGATAATGTTAATATTACTGAGTTCTAAAGTGCAAATTGCACTGGTTTTAATTCTGACTTCTTTTAAACACACCAGACTCCCTTCTTCAAGCAGCAACCTCTGAGACCAATGACCCCCCTATCCTGGAGTACCTGCAGGTTGAAATCTGCATTTCACCACAGCTGAGTTACAAAATCCTATAGCACTCTCTTAAACTACAGTTCATCACTGTACAAATTTGTTTTGTTTAGGGAACCGTGTTTTTCCAGATCTCACCATAATTCCAAATGATTTCTTTAGTGGAGCCACCATATTCTATTTTTTAATGCTTTAACTGAGCAAAAAGTAGGTAAATAAACATAATTGGTCTATAGAGTTGACCCACATTGGATGTATTGCTCTGAACCCAAGTTTGCCATTCCCTGTTTCCCACAGCTCCTCTGGAACAAAATACCCTTCTCACATCCATGCTCTGATGAAAACACAACAAGCTCCCATCACCTACGATGATTTTTCTTGTGTATCTCTCTTGTTCAAGCCTTGCACTGCCTTTCTTCCTCAGCCCCAGGTTTTTTTTTAGTGACATGAGAGCTGGTATTGTTTGCAGAATGTGAAACTGTGTTTCTGGATGCATTAATCTGTTAAATGAATATATTTTGAGTTCTTTCACTGGGTTGGTGAGAACTGTCCCTCTCTGCCTGCAAAGGCATAATTTGACAACCCTGGAATGACTACAGTGATTCTGTAGAAATAATTCTTCCCTCCCGTCCAAATTGTGTGTGAATTTATTTGGGTTAAGTTTAATAATTAAAGTCTTCCTTCAAGTGAAGGTAAAATAAATCAGAAATAAGTATTGAAAGAACTACTTTTAGTATTAATTCTTCATACCAGTTCAGTGACATGAGAAAATATTTATCAGAAGGATGTCACAGCATAATAGCTGCTGGCCTTCTACATTGTTTTATATTCTGTAACTCAGCCTTATTTCCTAGAAATACATTTTCCTCTGAACAATTAAATATTTTTCTTTTAAATTCAGAGCCGTGTCTACATATAAAGGTGTCATGATTTTTTTTTTCTTAAAAAAACCCCTCAAATACAATACATGGTGAAGGGTGAACATGAAAAATGAGTTTCATATTCTAGGGGAAGAGCAGAAACTCGAAGTATTAAAGCATTTTGGTAGGCAAAGCATTCTGCTTGTCCTTACCATGTAAGGGAAATTCAAAGAAACACAAAACCAGAGGGATTTCTCTTGTTTATTTCCCGTTCTTTGATGTGAAGTATATTGTCTGTAACCTTAAAAATGTTTTCTAAATGCATTAGAGAAATGTATAACTCCAAGGTGATAAACTCTCAGGGAAGTGACAGTGGGACAAATGCACTGTGGCTTTTAGAACATCTGATTTCCTCTGGAATGGCTGATAGCACTGCTGGCATCAGCAAAAGGAATAAAAGGGTGTTCTTCCAACCCTGGTTTTGCTTCTTTCTTTTATCTCAAAATTGCAAGAGGTCCAGGGAATGGCTGAGCGCCTCCCAGCACTGCAGCAAAATCTCTGTTTTGGGGGAAGGTTTCACACAGCAGGAAGAGCCTGCAAGTCCATGCAGGAGAATGGGAAAAGGCCCTCAGGAAAAGGGAAATGTTTCTTTGGAGGAGTGACAAGGCTGGGGGCAGAACATCTGTTGGGAATTGTTCAGAGTACTGCTGGTGTATAGAGGAATGAAGCCAGACTTGGATTGAGATAATAGTCAGGAGCAGATTGAAAGAGGTTTTTTTGCTACATATAATTCCTTATCCCACATACAGTTAAAAAGGAAAAGTAAACAAGAAACTGCTCCCTCAAACACTCAAACCACCCCCCAGCCCAGCCAAAAATTGTTCCAGGCCCAAGCAGAGCAGAAGTTTGAACAGGGACCTCTTACTGAGATCTACAAAATAGGAAGAATCTCAGCAGGTCACTTCAGGGCTGTACACAGGACGTAATTCAGATTTGCCTTTCCACTTGTTACATTCTGAGCATTTGTTTTTGGGGTGGTCTGGGCTCTGTGCAGATCTCACAGCTCCCCCACGTCCCCTGAGCTGGCTGGGTGGGCACGGCTCGGGCCAGAGGTGTGTGCTCAGCTCCTGGGCCTCCCAGCAGAGCTGGGAAGAGTTTTGGCAGAACACAGAGATTCCACTTGATGCCTTGTGCAGGCTGATCTAGAACAGAGCTAAAGAATAAAGCAGGGATTTATTAAGAGGCCTCAATGGATCCACTTTGGGCAGCGCAACTCAAAATGGCCACAAAATGCATGACCGGTCACGGGGTCTCTCACTGTGATCAGTTCTGCTCCATTTGCAGATTGCAGTTCATTGTCCAATTCCAGCTTTAGCCCATGGAGTCCCATCCTGCTTGTTTTTCTCTCTTCAGCCCACGGTGTTTGTGCTCTTGGGCCAGAGATTTGGATCATTTGTCCTTGGTCCCCAGCTGGAGCAGGAATTGTTTTGTCTCCCAGCTCTGTGCAGAGAGCTCACCATCCTATAATATGAAGCTCAGACCCACACACTAAAGCAGCACAGAATCTGAAAAATAGAAAAGNAAATCCAGGAATAGGATGGAATTTTTCTGTTTGGGTTTTATGGATGTACTTTGTGCTGGCTTGTCAAGCCTTGTACAACTTTGCAATGCCCCCCCTATTGTGATATAACCAGCAATGATCTGGTTTTTAAACTTCAACATTAAGTAAAGTTTTCTGGTTTTCTGAGTGTTTTTTGTTTGTTTGTTTGTTTTGGTTTTTTGTTTGTTTTGGTTTTTGTTGGGTTTTTGTTTTTGTTGTCTTTGCTGTTGATGTGGTCTGTTTTTATTTTTTCCCCCTTAACAGAGTGAGCCTTCTAAGATGTAATAAATAACTTGCAATTGAAGTAATCTTCTTTTCTCCAGTGCTAAACACATACCTGGAACAGGGAACGTAGTATTAGCATGGGCTAATTTAGCATGTAGAAATTGGCACTTCTTTTTAATTAACTATTGATTTGGGGAATTTGTGTGCTGAGTTTAATCAAGTTGGATGAGAGTAGATAACTTCAGTCAGTTTGTTTGAATTTAACATATATAAAACAGATTCAGGGTATCAGTATATTAGAAGTAAAACTTCCTGCTAGGAGCAAGCGCTATCTCCCCTGGGGCTTGGAATTCAAACTACAACTCCCTTTCAGTTTATTGGAGCCTCTCAATTATAAATTTTATGTGGCAAAAAAGATTTGATCTTTAAAAAATAAGCTTCGTGTTAGAATCTCTGTACATAACAGGGTATATTCTGGCAATGATGCACTTTTGCTTTTCACTGAGGAGTGGAAGATGACCTGCCAGGGCAGGCTGAGGTCTCAGGCTTAGCTGTTGAGTGGAGGGAAAGTCCAGCTACCCTTGAAAGTGGGAGTTTCTTTGTTCACAGTGAGGAAAATACTCTGCCAGAGATGCAGTTTCCTACAGGGTGATTGGGAGAAAACTCTTGTTGTACTATCATTTGAAAGTCTTGCTAATTATTCCAAATTAATGATTCTAAAGTATTTTAAATAATCCAACAATGGACCTGTAAGGCTATTTAGAAATGGTACCACAAATATAGTGTAAATCTCACTGCTGTTCTCCTCAGTCTCCCTGTGAGCACTTGGTCTGTGGTATTAATGCAATGACTCCTTGCTCTGGTGATACCAATTATTCCATGGTCTAGGAGGTTGTATTGTTAAAGTTTCTGATATTCAGAATTTTAATCCTATTAGCTGAATCCCTGAAGAGCCATCTCCCTCCTTGTATACATCCTCCATGTATTTCAAGAAGGTTATTGTTCCCCTCTGTGATCATTTAGTCAAGGTATTACACAATAAGGCTTTAATTGTTTCTTCTGGAGAAATCCCTTTAGCCCAATTTGTGGCTTAAGTATTTGTGCTTATTGACCAAAGTGCATCTTCAGTACAATGGACCCTGTTCCTGCTAGCAAGCTTTAAATCAGCAGAGCAGCTTTCAAGTGTTTAATGTGAACTTTTCCTGAGCCCTCGTGCTGGCTCAGCTCCACACCCACCTGATGGTCTCTCCCAGTGTTTTCTGCTTTTTCCACAGCCAGAACCCAATCTGCTGGTGCTGTGCTCTGTGTGTCACAGCACACACTGCTCTTGTTGCTCTCTGCTCTTAGAGGCCCTTGGCTCCCTTCTGGAAATGCTTTTTCCTGGCACTAATGGAATTTGTGTGAGATAGAACAGAAATGCACTGCAGGGGCTGGAAGGAAGCGATGTGGAGAGTCCCCAGTGTGATCTGCAGCTGCTGCTGGGCTGCTTGAAATGACCCCAAGCTGCCTTCTTGGGCAGGGGACCTTGGGGACAGGGTCAGCTTTGCAACCAGATAAGGAACACCCAGCTGCATTATAGAATCTGGGCTTTAGAAATCTCTTTTCATGCCCCAGTGATATGATGAACTGCTTGAAATACTTTTTTTCAAGGGAGACATGGGATTAGGTGGCCCCAAAGCCTCCTTTCCAACAAAGCCTCCTTCTCTGTGTTTTTTTAATGAAAATTTAAAATGTGATAGTTTCGCGCATCCATAACAAAATAATGTTTAAAGATGGGAAAAGAAGTAGCAGATCTATCAAAGCATTTGATAGGAAGATAAAATTTAGTATTTATTTAAGATAAGCTTACACAGCATTTTAGTACCTATGTATAAAACTTAGTTTTTGAGAGACTTGGATTCTGGTTTTTGCTTTGGTGTTTGCCTGGAATGATTAACAGGGCAGTCTCTTAACTTATGCTTCAGTTTCTCTGTATACCAATGCATGGAATAATTGCAAATGGGTTTCAAGAGTCCATGTGTTTCTATTGATACAAAAAATGTGCACTGTAAAAGTTAGATACAAAGGATATTATGTAAGAATGTAAGAAAATAATAGAAGAAATTCAAGCAGAAATTAACAAATATACAGAGGTGGATGACTTTTGGTGGGCTGTATTTGTACAACTGTGCTGTTAACAGGTGGATTTCTGTTACTTGAATCACCATTGTGAGATGCTGGAACCTTTTCTTCAGGTCTTGGCAGATGTGTTGGGCTGTACCCTCAACAGCAGAGGGATGTTCCTGTGCCTACAGACCTCTGTGACGTCTCAGAAAAATCATCTCTGAGGGAAATCATCCAGGATGTGCTGTGTACTGAGAACAAGTGGTGAGATGTGTCTCTTTAAGCATGTAAACAATACAGATCTATTAAAAAAAAAAAATCAAGCCCCTCTGTTTATTTGGAAAAGCTGAAATGTGGAGCATTCAGTCTTCATTAAAAGATTTTAAGTGATAGCTTTCAACTTGATGCCTGAACTGAATGGTTTGCCTAGGTGGCACAGAAATGTTCAATCAAAACAGAATAGCTGATATTATGCATCAGCAGCTGTGTTATTCCAGCTGCTGGAGGAGCCAGCATTATTATTAAATTTAATGGCTTCTCTCCAGGATTTCAACCTCTCTGGCATTTAATTACTTCCTCGTGTGGTTTGTGCCACAAATGTTCAGCTGCTAAACACACCTGAGAAATAAAGGGGAGACCTTTAAAGCTGGGAGATGCAGAGGCTGTATCTCAATTTTAAACAGATCATTCAGGCCTGGTTAAAATGCAATAAATGGAAGATGTGATGTAGAACATGCTGGCAGAGCTCAGCAAAGCTCCTTTCTGTGCTGTGAAACTCAGATATTGTGGAGGTGCTCTGAGCACACCTGCCTCCCTGGGCCAGGAAGGTTTGGGGCAGAGGTTTAGTATTGTTATCTATCCATTTCTGAAAACATTCACTAAGGTTTTAAATGTACATTTTCACTCCTTATCTGACAAAACAAAAATTATCTGTGTTATAACAACACCTGGTCATTTGTGTGTGACCAATCCAGTAAATTACAATAAATTCTGTAACTTTCAGTGGGACTAAGGAATGAAAACATTGCATTTGTTCTTAATATGATGTCTTTAGCAGTACTTCATTGAAATGCAATTTAAACATCAGTCTCTCTGAGTCCATAACCAACCAGCTGCTTTTCAATCTGAATCCAGCTTCACCACCAAGCCCTTGGAACACAGAGATGCAGGGGTGCCCTGGGCAGCAGTAATGCAGCTCAGGTGCTCCTGAAGGCTCAGGTGTTCCTGGCTTTGGAGCCCAGCCCTGAGCTCAGGAGTTAAAACCACGATTTGTGCAGTCAGCCCAGCTGTGATTGTCCTTCCCCATGGGAGGATCCCCTCTCTCCCAGTCATCTGCATTCACTGAAGGAGGTCCTGTCACAGAGCCCAGCCCCAGCCCTGGCACAGCCATAAAGGCAGGTTTGACCTGCAGGATGCCTCATGGGCTGGCAGCACAAAGGAGAAATCCCCTCTGCCCCTTTTATCCCAGCAGCTGCCTGAGGGTAAAGCCAGCTAGGCCCAGTGATTTCATCTGAGCTGTGCAAAGCCTGGCACGACTGCACCCTCTAATATTTGTAATTCCTTGGTCTCTCTCTCCCCCAGCAGAGCTCCTGTGAGTCCCACACAGTGTCCAGAGCTGTCTGGCTCCTTGGCACTGATGTGCAGAGGACGTGACAGGGCTTGCTTTACTTGGGTCCTAGCTGGGAATGAAATATAAATGGAATATGCCTCCTTCACTGTAGCTGTTAGTTCCACAGAGGTACGGCAGGATTATTTTGCCCCTTTTCACTTCCTAACAATGACCAAGGTACTCCTCCCCGTGCTCCTGTGTTGTAGAGGATGCCAGAGTGATTAATTTCCAAAAATGAACATAAAATATGGTAATTCATTTGCTTTCAAAAAGACATTCTGGATGTTTAGGGCATTAATTAAGTGAAGGCTTGGGATTACACAGCACCAATACTCAGTGAGAGACAGGAAAGGAGCACAAGATGTGAACTGTCTTTGAATTCCAGGTTTGTTTTCTCTTCTGGCCTTCCCACTTTTCACTTCAGTGTATATTTAAAAATATTTATTTCACCACAGCTGCATTCTGAACAGATCACATCATTGAAATAAGTGATACTAAGAATGATCAATGGGCACTTAAGGGGGTTAAGAGTCTTTTACCTGAAATACTGGGCTCATTTTGAGGCTGATATGAGCAGATCTGCATTGCTGTGCTCTGTTGCCCTCAGGCAGGTTTAAAAGCAAAAAACTGCTTTACATAATAGCAGATAGCCAGGTGTTAGTTGTGCCACCAAAACCTGTGTTTTACTCCTTGGATTAGATACTTCCTGTGGTAGTATCTTGAAATTTCTGCTCTCTCTATTACAAATTGCTTATACAGCGCTTGGACTTCTGAGATAATGCGTGTCCAAATGAAAGGAGATAGAGCCTTGCCTTTGCTGCTTGATAACAGGGGGAGACAAATTGCTTCCCCACGTGTTTTAGACACTCAATGGGTTTCTGTAATTGTGTTGTAAAATGCTGTGATGGATCAGGACACATCTTGTGATCCCATATAAAGCTGAGCCCTCATCAGTCATGAGAGGCTGTCACAAAAGGCAGAGACAGCTTCATTCTGCCTCGTGGCTGAAGGGAATGGGGTCTCTTCCTTTCAGGAGTGATGCTTAGAGGAAAGTGAACTTGCTGAAAACCTGTTGGGATTGCATTTTGTCTCCTGTGGAGTACCTGTGATAACAACTTATCTCCTGCTGTGGATCTTGGTGTTTTTTGTGGCTCAGGTGGTAACAGACATGCAGAGTTACACTTTATTTTCTTCCTTTGATGCTGATGTGAGGATTGGTATCTTCTACCAATAAATGCTGTAGTTCAGTTATTACTACTTCTTTTGCTTTCAGACTGACCTAAACTGATATTTTATCATTTGGTCTTTACCAGCTATGCCCTTGGTTAAAGGGTTTATTATCGTGTTTGGGTCCGACCTGACTCCCCGTGTACTGCTGTAACACAAAAATATTACTTTTGGCTGGTAGAGCCATTTATTGTGTGATGGATTCCCAGTTATCTGGTGGAATCACAGAATATTGTGGGCTGGGAGATGTGGCTGAGGTTCTGTTGCATGAAGTTTTTAAAGCATGAAGCCTGGCACCCTTCTTCAGAATGACACCCAGAGCAAAAGGGGTGTGGTGCTCAAGGAAAAGGGATGTGGTGCTCAAGGAAAAGGGATGGGATGCTTGAGGAAAAGCAATGCAAGACCTACCAAGAGCGAGCAGGAAACAAAGCCTTCTAAAGGGAGGGTTTGAATGAGGCTGTGCTGAAGGGTGAGGAGGAGGCACTGAACACAGGGTGTGAGGTGATGTTGGGTGAGCTGCAGAATATTCAGGTGACAGTCACATTTGGAGGGGTAGCTGAATGGCACAGCAGCTGCTTTGTCTCTCCAAACCATCTCATTTGTGCCTTTGTCTTCTGCTCCTCCTTCAGCCAGTATCATCTGCAGTATTTTGATGATAATATCAGCTTTTCACTTGACTATCTCCGTGAAATCACTGATAACACTTCTCTTGACTCTCCTGATCAAGATGTCATTGTTAACTGGAGCAGAAGTGGGAAAAGGAACAAAAACCCCGCTGTGCTGCTTGTTGGGATGTGTCAGGAGCTTCCCTGCAGCCCTGGGCTTCATCACTGCTCCCAGACCTGTCACTGCATCGGGACACACCTGAGAGAGAACTGCAAAGTGAATTTTTTGTTCCAGCACGGAGGAGAATAGAGCAAAGGGCAGCTTGGCAAGCCTGGGCTCCTTCACAAACACACCTGGGTAATACAAATAAGTTTGTTTCAAGGTGTGACAGCTGTTAGTGCTGAAACTCTGGAGTCTCTTCCTAGCAGGAAATCTAATTCTAATCTAAATGCATGAAATGAAGGTTTTGGAGCTGCCTGTACTGTTATTAGGCCTCAGATACAGATGGTGTGGTAGAAAATATCAGAATCCAGAAATCTTTGAGGAAAGATTTTGTGGAGAGTAATTTTCTTGGTGGTAGTATGTAGAACACGTAGAAAGCAAGAGATTTCTGTATCCTTACACAGCTAACAGGTGCTTTAAATAATTTTCCCAGGCACCTTTTCCCCCCCCTTTTTCCCTCCAAAAGGAGACAGTCTGAACTAGGTTTAGAAACATCTAGAAAGGAGACTTTCAGGAAGCTGGTCTGTATTTCTCCATATTCAAACCTTCTTATTCAAAACTCTGAGGATGAGCAAGTGCAAGGAAAGAGAAAGTTAAACCACCTTGCAGTGTCTTCTTTCTTCCTGCCTGATTGGGGTGGGGAACAATCAGTTGCAAGTCAATTTGTAACAAGTGAGACAAGCTGTGGTGCTGAAAAGTGCTGCTTCACTGGAAAAGGCACTGGTGTTAAAACAGGCAAGGGAGAGGAAAAGGGGGAAGAAAGAAAAACCTAATTGTCCTCTTGCCTCAGGCTGAGCCATGTGATGAGCCAAGCAGATAATATTGACTACAGCCGTTACTGGGAGCTTGAGTGGAAGACATTTATTTATTTTATTGCCAAGGATGCTGAAGGAAGAACTCAATAACTTCCTGTACTGGTTATATTGTATTAAAAAAGGCTGTAAGGCAGAGGTAGATATATCCTTGTCCTTTTTCTGCCATCCTTAGCTCAGTCTGTTTTGCCTGCAGCATGGAACCATCGGGGCCCTGAGAGCACTAATGGGCCTTGATAGCACCGAGCAAACTCAGCATTCCCCTCCCTGGTCCGGGGCTGCCCGAGGAATTGTCAGCCTGACAGAGAGACTCCAGGAATTTTCCAATCATAACAGCTTGCTAGTGGCTTCTAATGCTTTGAGAATGTTTAGCAAAATATTAAAATTCATATAAATAGAAAAAATTAGCCTTTCTAGGAGCAGGCATTGGGAGGTAAGAGGGATTCTGGCTGACATCTCTTTGGCTGAGGTGCCTTCTGCTGGTTTCTGTCCTCCAAAAGATATTCAGGGTGATCTGTCCAGGGATGGGTATCTTGGTGAGGCTGTTATTACATGGATTTCTGTTGCAAAGAGTGTTCAGTTTGAAAGTTATTTGGGTCTGAGAGGAATGATGGATTTGTCTTTACAAATAAGCTGTGGGTCTGCTGGTAGGTAAAACTAGCACTGAGAGATAGAAGAAACAATGGGAAGGATTCCACTCATTGATGAATGGAAAAAAGATATTTGCCTCTACAAACAAACTGTAGGTTTGCTGATAAATGGAGTTGGGTATTGAAAGATGAAAGAAACAATGGGGAAAACCCCTAAATTCCATAAGAATTAAAAATGAAAAGGGAGGGTTATACATTAGAGGGAAATCTTCACGATCAGGTGTTCTGGGAAGTCTGAACCTCTCAAGTACCTCAGCCATGGGGAAAGAGAGAAGGGAAATGCAGCCAAGAAATTAAGATAAAAAGGAGGCTGCGTCCTCCAAAAATTTGAGAGACCCTAGGGGAATGCCCCATGGCCTCTCTCTTTATTCAAATAAAGTTACAGGACTCCTCTGTCTCCTTTTTGGACATAATCCTCTGGTGTTTGTGGATTAATTTTCCTGACACCAAGGAATTTGTCAGCCTGACAGAGAGATTCCAGGAATTTTCCAATCATAACAGCTTGCTAGTGGCTTCTAATGCTTTGAGAATGTTTAGCAAAATATTAAAATTCATATAAATAGAAAAATTTAGCCTTTCTAGGAGCAGGCATTGGGAGGTAAGAGGGATTCTGGCTGACATCTCTTTGGCTGAGGTGCCTTCTGCTGGTTTCTGTCCTCCAAAAGATATTCAGGGTGATCTGTCCAGGGATGGGTATCTTGGTGAGGCTGTTATTACATGGATTTCTGTTGCAAAGAGTGTTCAGTTTGAAAGTTATTTGGGTCTGAGAGGAATGATGGATTTGTCTTTACAAATAAGCTGTGGGTCTGCTGGTAGGTAAAACTAGCACTGAGAGATAGAAGAAACAATGGGAAGGATTCCACTCATTGATGAATGGAAAAAAGATATTTGCCTCTACAAACAAACTGTAGGTTTGCTGATAAATGGAGTTGGGTATTGAAAGATGAAAGAAACAATGGGGAAAACCCCTAAATTCCATAAGAATTAAAAATGAAAAGGGAGGGTTATACATTAGAGGGAAATCTTCACGATCAGGTGTTCTGGGAAGTCTGAACCTCTCAAGTACCTCAGCCATGGGGAAAGAGAGAAGGGAAATGCAGCCAAGAAATTAAGATAAAAAGGAGGCTGCGTCCTCCAAAAATTTGAGAGACCCTAGGGGAATGCCCCATGGCCTCTCTCTTTATTCAAATAAAGTTACAGGACTCCTCTGTCTCCTTTTTGGACATAATCCTCTGGTGTTTGTGGATTAATTTTCCTGACACCAAGGAATTTGTCAGCCTGACAGAGAGATTCCAGGAATTTTCCAATCATAACAGCTTGCTAGTGGCTTCTAATGCTTTGAGAACATTTAGCAAAATATTAAAATTCATATAAATAGAAAAATTTAGCCTTTCTAAGAGCAGGCATTGGGAGGTAAGAGGAATTCTGACTGACATCTCTTTGGCTGAGGTGCCTTCTGCTGGTTTCTGTCCTCCAAAAGATATTCAGGGTGATCTGTCCAGGGACGGGTATCTTGGTGAGGCTGTTATTACATGGATTTCTGTTGCAAAGAGTGTTCAGTTTGAAAGTTATTTGGGTCTTAAGGTTTGTGAACTGGCTTGAGGTGTGGGGAAAATACCATCTCCAACAGGAGCTTCTACTGCAAATAGTCAAATGAAGATGTTAACTTAAAATGTAACTCTTTTAAAAGGGCTTGATGTCCTGCAGCCCATGAATAAATACACTCAGAGCATATCAAGAGTTGCAAATTACTTCAGCTTTTTACTGCTTTTATATATGAGATAAAATACAGTACGTGTTTTGAAATAAACATGTATTATGTATTTTAATGCCATCAGTTAGCCTTGTGCAATAGTGAAAATAGCATTTTACACTCTTCAAGTTGGTGAAGACTTCCAGGCTTGGCTGTGACTGGCAGCCTGAGCAGCCTTCAGAATGCCCAGCACGTGTCCAGCCTGTGCTCCCCTCAAAGATGAACACAGAGAAAACGTTTGGAATATTTTTGGCTGATCTGCACAAAAATGAAACTAACCCTCAGCAAACATGTTAGAGCTGCAGTGTGAAGGGTGCTCTGAAACTTGTGTTAAACTTTTTTTGTTCTGGTAGATCCAAGGCTAAACTCCTTTCAGATGATGAAGTTATCCATCCACAATTGATATAATTTGTGCCTTTATCCAGTGCACAAAAGTGCAGTTTGCTGCCAACAAATGTCAGTGCTGAGTTGCTTCTCAGATCCCTACTGAACATTTGTTCTCTCTTCATTTTCAAACAAGGAGTGCAAATCCTTCAAAATGCTTCTTTTGTGAGGGAGACATTACAGTTTAAGGGCAGGTAAACTGAAAATTAGCTTTGCTCAGGTGTGTTTAACTGGCCATGTAAGCAATATTCCATCCCAGCCAGGGTCCTTTCAGTGAGCTGACATCAAAGCACTCAGTCTGCTGCAAATGGCTGAGGAGAGCTTTCCTCCAGAGGACTTAGAGCATCATAAGAGAAAACATAAGCTCTTTATGATCTACTCAGGCATTTTCTATTTGTGAGTGTGTCCAGCTCAGCTGGAGCAATGTTTCCAGCTTCCTGCCTGTATCCCCATCCTGTGGGCAGCTGGGGCTCTGCAGAGAGGGGGAAAGTGCTGCTGTCCCTGGGAGCTCAGCAGCTCTGGTGCTGTGCAGCCCTGCCTGGCAGTCTGTCACAGGGCTGTCAGTCCATGCCGTAGCTCTGCCAAAATCCATTCTGCCCTGGTCTCTGGAGGTCTGGGATGCCATCTGAATTTTGTTTTGTGTCCTGTCACCTACAGCATTTTCTCTACCAGTGTGTAATATTGTCTCACCTGACTTTTTGTGATCCTGAACTTTTGGAACAAGAAGTATAATCACTTGTTTTAAATCATTCTTCTATGCAACAATATTTTTTCCAGAAGAGAAGGATTTTTTCAAAATTATTTTATTTTCCACCCCCCGCAGCTCTTGCAGCCTTCCAGTAGTGGTTTGGTCCTCTCTGGACATTTAAGATTCTCTTTAAAGAAAACCTAGGAACAATCTGGAATTTTGATGCTTTCTATAAAATTTGCAATGTGACAGGCTGTGTTTATAAAGCCTATAGTAATAGGCTGTGTCTTAATTGGTTCTCTTTCTAAACCTGTTCCAGTTTGTAAGAATTACACAGATGGAAAGTGATGGTGGGGAGAGGAATTATTTTAATCATCTGCTTTGCACTCAGCAGGTGTGAATCCAGGGTAGCTCTTTGGATAATTTGAGACAGCTTTGTAAAAATTACAGCCCTGTTTTTTGGCCTGTGCTTTGATATGAGCCACTGAAGAGATGATGCTGTTACTCTTCTCCCCAAAGAGGGATTGTTTATTGCAGCAGCTTGAGAACTGAATCTTCAAATTCCTCAGAGCATCTTGGGTGTTGCTGTACCTTAACTGGAAGTCTGAAATTTGATCTGAAAACCTTGGGCAAGGCAGCAGGTGACATTCACAGCTCCTGCCAGTAACTGCCTGCCTGAACTGAGGTTTAGAACATTTATTTAGAGGGTGAATAGGTTTGGGTGTGCTGGGAATAATGGGAAATTGGGGTTGGATTATACATACAGATGTTATACAATATATCTCATGTGCTGAATGGAGACCATAGAGAAAACAGCCACTGCTTTGACTGAGAATGGATCCCGTTGATCAATTAACTACCCACAGGCATATTGGTGACATTAAAACAAACCAGCTCATCTGAAGGCTGAATCCTTCCTTCCTCTATTCTGGTTCAACATTATGAAGGCCCAAGTTCTGGTTCTCAGCTTCTTTTTCTGCCTCTGTCAAATTTCTGTCCAATTACAAAATACCACCCAAACCCATGAAGAAGAAGGAAGAAGAGGTAAAGAAGAACAACCAAGCACTCCCCTAAAACCTCCGTCTTGCCCCATATATATTGCTATATTCTAAAACCTTTAAGTTTTCCACCCAGTGATATTACACACTTCTAATCAAACTACACATCCCAGTGCTATCAATCAATTTTGGAAGCCTCTTCCATGGCCTCAGGTCAAATATAGTATTTTCTTGTGGGTCTGTGCCCTTCAGCACAGAAAGTTTAAAATTCTCAACATCCAGGATTCCAACACTCAAGATTATCAGTAATGGGACTTGGAGGTTAAAAAGTCTTTAATCAGAAGCCCATAATGTGAGCAGCTTTGGAGAGAAACTTGAGGACATAAAATTTAGGTTGTTTCTGATCCTTCAGGAGAGGTGGAAGAAACCAAATAGACCATTTGATCCCAGGCTGGAACACTGAGCCTTTCCATGGTCTGGAATCTTTTTAGTTGGTGAAGCCCTGGCACATTTCTGGTAGAGTTTAAGGGAATATTTTGGTGTCTGAGAGGTTCTGAAGGATTCAGGAGCAGCACACCCTGCTTTGCTTTTTACTATGGCCATCATAGCAGATGTTACTGCAGAATAATACAGGGAAACCTGAAGCTATAAACAATGGAGTCAGTATCTCTAATGTTTGTTGGTGAACATAAAACAATAATAAAAACAATGAAATATTTATAAGCTTTCAGAAGTAATTACAATGATGAGGTGCAGAGTTTAATTTGGAAGCAATAGCAAAATAAATGAAAAATTAATTTTCCAGACTTACTGGTTCATTTTCAGACTTATTAAAAATAACTTGGCCTCCTTGTAGCAGTAAGGTGTGCCAAATTACCTGATTAATGTAAACTGATAATTCTGTTCTTCACCCATTAAAGTAATCGTACAAGTGGGGAACTTGCCTGTTGTTCTTTTTTTTTTTTTTTTTGAATCAGAGAACACATGAAAAGAGATGAGAGCTTTTACTGCTGATTATAGTGACTTTCATTTGCAGAACTGGCATTTTATGTTCTCCTGCAACAGGAACAGACTTACAGAATCTGTGTTTTCACTGCAGAGAGGACATACATCAGAGGGCTTTAAATCAGATTAGTTTTACATTGGCTTGCAAACTAAGGTGAGGTAAGAGAATGCAACAAGTATTCCATTAAATTAAACATCACAGTGCTCGGATATAAATGCCATTCTGAGGTAATTCTCATAATTTTACCCATTAAGACACTAAAATCAATGAACTTCTCTTTTATGGTGGTTGTGAACTGGTTGAGCTGAACTGCAGAATTATTTGGGGATTCTCTAACTCTGCTTACACTGAAACTGCTGGTTTTGATGGCAGCACAGTTAGGTGACAGTATAAAATCTCTTGGCTCATCTGTCCTTGAACCTCGAAATTCACTGTGAGTGTTGTTTTATTGCAAGAGAAAACAAAGGGATCATTGTTGGGTCTGAGCTCTGAGAGGTGGAGTAGGATCCAAGTAAAGCACATCCCGCAGGGATGTTCACCTCTGAACTGAAACCACTGGCCTTGAAAATTCAGTTGCTTTTTTTGGCAGGTGGATACAATAAAATGAAGTGGATACAATAAAATAAAGCTTCTTTACACCTAAGCCTCATGAGACTCAGCCGGAGTTTTCTTGCTTTCCACCTCCACCCAAACTCCCTAAAACCCCTTTATCTATCTCCTGGTTCCTCATATCCAAATCCCAGTGGCTTTTGGGTGGCACTTGGAGGAGGCCAGGCTTTCTGCAGGGAGCAGCACAGTTCCCATCCTGTCTCCAGCTGCCTCTTGTTTCAGTGTTTTGGGGGTGCACAAGAAGTGGAAATCTTCCCTCAGTTTGAGTCTCAACATACCTATTTGGTTTCATTTAGTGTATCTTACAGTCCAAGAGGAGATGCTGGCTGGAGCTGGACTGGCTGCTGAGAGTGGTACCTGTGGAATTCTGGTGTTCTGGCTTGCTGTTGGTATAACTGCATTTTTTAGCAGTGATTTCAAGCAGAAATGTCTTGAAAGCAGTCTGTGCAAGGATTCCTGAGGTCTCAGAGCACTTGTTACTCACTTTCATGTACCTCCCTGGGTAATGGCCTCTCAGATTTTAGTGACTTGTGCTCATGGCTTTATTTGGCTTAGGATCAGTTCTGTGAGGGGTTCTGTGGGGAATCAACATGGACTTTGAAACTGCTTATTAGGTATGAAGTGAGTTCTGTCAGAAGAGGGCAAGGAGTGGGCCCTGGCCAAGAGGGAAGTTCTGACACTAAAGATCAGGAGGTGAAACAGTAAATTAGGCTGATAGTAAGCAAGGAATGTATCATACAGGATGAAAAAAGGAGGCTGGATATGTCTAGAGCATTGAGACTCATCTTGATCCCCTTGTCCTCTTCTGAAATTTATGATGATCTGAAAGACTTGAAGTGGGCTCCCTGCATGAAGCCTGGTGCCCCAGCTAAGTGTGGGCTTATGTACTGGAGAACTTCCTGACATCATGGAACCTTTTGGTGCTGTAGAAACACAAAAACAGTGACTGCCTCTTCCTGCCATGCAGTATTTGTGTGCTAAATAACAGGAAGCAAAGGCCTGACCAACCATCTCTCACAAATACCAACAGAATTTATTTCTTGCCTTGCAATTCCTCCTTTTCTCTGTATGAAGATGTCGACATTTCAGAAATGTCTGATTTTCATTAGAAACAAAAATGCGTTCCCTGTCTCGGTAAATTTTCATTTCTTCAAAACCAGAGGCTCTGCTTCAAGCCTGAGGAAGTGGGTGTTTTATTTTCTGATTTGGTAGAAGCTGGCTGTGCCTGTGATCTGGGGACAGGAATGTGCAGGAGCCAGCAGTGCCTGGCAGGCACTGGGGGTGTGTGGCTGGGCTGGTCACTGAGGCAGCCTGAGCAGCTGCCTGCTTCCACTTCAAACACAAATAAAACATTGCTACAACTGGCAAGGTCTTGCCAGCCACTTGAATTCCATGAAATCAAAGCTTTTGGATGGAGATATGCTCCAACAGAAATTGATGCAGTTTACTGTGCAAATAAGCCTGAAGTGCATTGTAGCTAAAACAGCACTTCTGTTTCAGAATTATTTCTGTATTTCAGTATTTTAGGTGAGGATGGGAAGCTTAAGAAGGAATAAACAAAGCTCAAATAGAAAACAGGATTAAATGGCTTGTGTGATGGAAGAAGCAGGTTTGAATGGTGAATGAGCCCTAGAAATAAGAAAGGCTTTTGCAGTTTGGCGGAGATGATCTAAACAGTTGTGTAACTCCTTCTGGTGCTTCAAGCAGGAGGAAAGATGGGAAAGGGTGGGTCATGTTTTAACAGCATGGGAAAGAGGGTGAAGGATTTGTTGAAGCCAACAGCTCTGCCTAGCGGGGTGTGACTTTTGAAGAAAGTCCCTGTTGTTGGTCTCTGCTGCTGCTGCTGTTGATGAGGCTATTGAGTGGTGTTTATTGATGGTTTTCTTTCCTCTTGAGCTAGATGGGTGTGGGGCCTCATGGCTTTGAGAAGAGGGGCATGACCTGTATCAATCTGAGCTTACCTAGGGTAAAACCCTTCCTGCAGCTGCCTGGCTGTGCTCTGGCTGACAATCTCTTGTTTCTTGAAGAGGATCAGTCACCAGCGGAGCAGGTTTCTTCTATAGGCTCATCACAAGTGGACACCACTCCAGATTGAAGGCCAGGCTGTGGAACTTGACCACTGCAAGTTATAAGGCATGTGAGGCTTGATCCAGGACCATTTAAAAAACCTCTCAGGTTAATTTTTCCTCTGCTGAGCCCACTTGGTTTGTGTTCATCCAGCTCTGAAAGTATTTACAGTTGCAAGTTAGGCAAAGACCAATGCCCAGCCCTTTGCTAAGATCAGTGCTAGCAGTGGATGTTTAATGTCTCCAGTTCTGGCTGTGCAGATATCCTGGATCTCAGAACTGCTCCCTCAGCCTCCTGTGGGTCTGGCTGGAGTGCCTCAAATGGCTGATTTCTCCCCTCTTGGTTCATTCTTCAATAACTGACAAAACTACTTGCTCAAACTAACAACCCCTTCATAATGCCCCTGAAATCAGTGCTGGGACACAGATTAACTCCCTCCAGGATTCTGGCCAGACAGATCTTGTTGAACACAGCAGAAAATGGAGTTTGACTCACTGAATTCATCCACACCTGGCTGGGCACCACTCCTGAAGTTTTGTCCCTGAGCTCCTGACTGGAACATCTCTGGACATGTGCAGTGGACTTCTTAGGGATTTACTTCCCTCTGCAAGATATAAAGAGCCTCATTTAAATCTACAAGCACTTTAGTGTGAGGAAACAGGACTCACATAGCTTTTTTTTTCTTTAAAAAAGCCTCAACTTCATCTTGCCTTCTCTATTGGAAGAATGAGCAGCACATTGCAGTTTATATGTCAAAGCACTTGGTTACCTTTTTTTTAAAGGTTCAAATATTGCACCAAACCATTGGTTATGTGTGGTGGTGTTTTTAATTAATTGTCTGAGATAGCAAAAAAATCCCTCCAAACTGCCCTGTTGGGTTGTCCTAATCTCATTTTAATCTCATCCCTACAGCTCTAGGACCAGAATGTTAAATGAAATTTGTGTTACAGTGCGGAACGTGGATTTAGATGGTGCAAAGTTAATTTACAAAATAGGGGTGTTTTTTATAAGGATATCCTTAAACCTGTAGTGAAATTATTTTGAAAGAAGCTGTTTGGAGTTAAGGCCACCTTTGCATTTTAATGGGTAATTACTCTTGGCATCACTACCAGTATATAACCAAAGTCCTCAGCATCCCTGGGGCACAGACGTAAATTTGGATTTAAAGACGGTGCAGCTATTATTTTGTACTTTGAAGAAAGCCAATTTCCGTGGATCGGGGAGAAGAGAAATCCGAGGGTTTTGGCGCTGGAAGCAGCAGCAGCAGCAGCGTGCATATAATCGATACAGGAAAGGTTATTACTGTTCCCGAGGAGCAGCGGCTCCGGCCGCGCTCAGCGCTCGCAGCCGGCAGGAGAGGGCGGCAGAGAAACAGCTCCGGATCCTGCACGGCACCCAAATTTTGAACGGGAGCGAGAACACATCGGAGCTCTCGGAAGCCAAATCCTCTTTCAAAACGGCAGCTTCAGCTGCCCTTCTTTTTTTTTTTTTTTTTTTTTCCCCTTGAAAAAAAAAAAAAAGTCCGCAACACTTTGAAAATGTCAAATTCCTGCGGCAGCCCAGAAGACGCGGGGAAGCAGCGAGGCAGAGATGGCAGGATAAGAAGGGAGGATGTGGATGATTCCCAGCCTGAGGGAAAGAGGCTGAAGCTGGGCAATGAAAGAGGAACCGGTGGAAAGGACAGGGAAGCAGCAGCAGAAGATGCAATAATGCCTTGCTCAGGCAGAGAAGAGCCCGTGCCCGAAGGAGGAGGTGAAGGCAAAAGTGTAAGTGAGCATCTTCAGTGGCTCAGGGAAAGGGGGAAGGGCCGGGAGGTTACCTTTGAAATTATTTGTCATCCTGAAGTTGGTAATTGGGCATCAGGAAGAGCAGGATGAATGCAATCCAGTGTCCCATCTCACTGAGATCATAACCATGGTCCTCTTTAATTCTGATCTTGCCTGCATGCTTTTTAGTGCAGGAGTGTGTGTTTTTATCTGGCTCTCACATCAGCTGCTTGCAAGATGTGCGTGTCAGAGGAGTGATTTCTTTTTTAATGGGGAGAAGGAATATTAACAGCTGAACTTGCTTTTCAGCTCCCAATATCCATTTAGAAATTGGGTAAGGATGGTTGCATTGAATTGGACAGTTTGGGTTGTTTATCAGTCTGTCCATTCAGACTTTGAAGTGCATTCATGTTGAGTAGCACTGGGGATGGGGGTAGAGCCTCCAGCAGAGGAGGAGAATTGGTGGTTAGAGATCCCATCTGGTGAGATTTTGCCAAAGAAGAGCTGCTGAGCAGTTGCCTGTATAAACATCAGCACTGGCAGATGTTTCCACGAGGGTAACTTTGCTGTCTGGTTATTCAGCTCAGCTCCCGTGCCTGTCAGCAGCTCCTGAGGCTCAGCAGAGAGCTCGGGGCAGAGGGGGAGAACATTTGGATCCCCAGCCAGCTGAAGCTTTGCCCCTTCTGGTGCAGTTCAGGCCAGGTACTTTTCCTCCACACATCCTGGCTTCTTCCCTCGGTCAGAAATACAGGGGGAGGGTGGTGGGGGCAGTGTAAACTGGGGTGGAGGATGTTTGCTGTGTGAGTTGTCATAGCGGGAGAGTGTAGCTTGAGAGCTCACTTAAGAGCTGCTGGAGGTTTCAGTGCACTGATTTTATCCAGAAGTTTTCTGAAATGTGGGTTGTTTTCTCTCCTGGGATTGATATCCTGAATTTAGACATGCTTCTTCAAATGAGGAGCTAAGTAGATGCCCAGTGTTTCGGTAGGATTTACATTTTTAAGCCATTTGAAAGATAGTTTATTTGGCTTTTTCTTGGTGGAAGAATCATCTCTAAATGCAACAGTTTTCGTGAGCTACAGAAGTATTTAAAATGTGTGTAGAGTGTTGTTTATTTATCCAAGCAGAAATCTTTCATCAAGCCATGTAACTGCAGAGTGGCACTTTGCTCTGTGTTTTGGGTTTCCAATGCTGTATGAAGTTAGGTTCTTGCTAACTCTCAGGCAGTGAAGTACCCCTCCTGTTCTTACACCACTTCTGGCAGAGACTTATTTTCCCCAAAAGGAATGCAAATTACAGGCACATTAATTGCTCAAACAACAACCCTTGCTTTTGGCTGGTTTTTTTCTTTTCTACCTGAGAGTAAAGGTTTTAAATCCATTCTACTTTGTGATAAATATCTAGAAGTGAACACCACTATGAGTTGGGGTAAAAGTCTTTTTGATGGTACATCTTACTATAATTCCTAATGAGGAAGTTACTGAAAAATAAGCCTTAATTGAATAAATTTACTTTGTCTTTTAAGGTGTCATGCAGAATATATGAGAAAGATGCATACCTGAATCACTGGGCTTTGCCCCATCTGTGAAGCCTGGTTTAGCCCCTTATTTATGTTCTGCTGCTGCAGCAAAATTCTGTGCTGGTTAATACCTGTCCTTTTTTTTTTTGTTCTTTTAAGGACCTGGTATAGCTCCTCCAACTTTACATTCTGGCTTTTCATCAGGGGATTGTTAAAAATATTAACAAAGCAAATCAGTTAATGAACAATTATTTCACTGCTTGTCTTTCCCAAAATAAATTCTTAAGTAGTTTTTTATAATAAAATAATTGTTCTTATAGTAATTCTTAAACTGAGTTTGATTCAGAACTCATCAAAGCTCAATGAAGCTCTTCTTTCCCCTCACTTGAGTGGATTCTGGCTTGGGATGTTGCACTGCATTTTGTATAAAGTTCCAGTAATATTTTCCCCTTTCCTTTTAAATCTATCTGATTTGGAGGCATTATTAGAAATTAATTAGGTGACATTTGAAATTCTGTTAACATAAAATTTTTTCTCAAAGCAATAAAAGCTTGTTCAACAATGGCTGTAAGTGTCTGTCACCTTGTAGAGAGCAAGCTGCTGGAAAAGATGGACTGTGTGCCCTTAGGAAACACTGGAATGACTTCATTTCTGTGCTTAGAAGAATCTTTATTTTATAGGCATGGTGGTATGGGTAATCAATGCATGCATTGGAGGAACATTTCCTAATAGTCCATTATGTCTTCCACTTTAAAGAAGGACATTTAAAAGAAATTATAGGCTTTGACTCATTTTTGGACTCATAATAAAAAATCAGCACAGTGTGTGTGCTATTTCTCTGTTTATTCTGCTGCTATTTGCCTCATCCAACATCACTCTTGGGTTCAGAAGGAAGAAATCTACCTTGGTCAGCTGCTCCAGCTCATTATTCCACTTATGGAATCTTGGATTCTGGAGAATGCAGACACAATGTATATTTTATGCTCCTGGAGTGATGTGGGCATTTCCTTGGCATCCTGAGTTTGCAGCAGGAGCTGCTGCTGGGCACACGTTGGTTGTGCAGAAGGATCTTTGTGCCCCTGGACAGAGCTCCCTTCCCTGCCTTGGCAAAGAGGGGCTGCATTTGCCAGCAGCTGGTTGGCAGCAGCAGCTGGAGTGACTCCTTCCCTTAGGGCTGGGAACTGGTTAATGCAGTAACAGGGTGCCTTGGTTTGGACAGACAGGTGTCTGCTAAGGAAGGCAGGAGCCTCCCCTGAAATGGAAAATGCAACCCCCTTCCCTATGAATTGTTATTATTTTTGAAATTAAGGGGCTCTCCAGCAAAGATATGGGAGTAGGAATAACAGTTCTTTACTAGGGAAGAAAAATAAAAATAGAAAAAAAAAAATGCAGTAATACAAAACAAACCACTGCCAGAGTTAGAACAGGCCCTGACCCCTGTGGGTCAGGGTGGTGGCACAGTCCCATCCCATGGGGGCTCACCCTCCTGCAGTGCCAGCTGTGGTTCTGCTGGAGCAGGGATCCTGGACAAGGGTGAAGTCTTCCTCTGAAGTCCTTCTTCCTTTGGTGCTGTGGATGGGCCTGGTCTTGCTCTGGGAATGCAGTGGAGAAGAAAGCTGCTCCTCTGGGAATGCAGTGGGCAAAGGCTGCTGGGGTGTGCCAGAGTCAGATTGTATCCAGGTAGGAATGCTTGGCTCCTCCCCTGGGTGGAGCATCTCCCCATGGGATGATGGAATTTTCTCAGCCATGCAGGGACACTCACTGGCCATGAACAGCAGAGATCTCCTGGAGGGAGGATTGGCTGTGGGAGAGATAAAGAAAACTGCCCAATGAACAGCAGAGAACTGCCCCACAAATAATAGATGGCAAACAGAATACATACCTCCATTTCCAACCTAAGACACAGGGGTGAAACTGGAATTGTCAATTTAGGTATCTATTCAAATAATTTGCTTCTTGCCTTCTCTTTCTATTGCCTTCATTATAGCGAGGAAGCTGCTCTTGGCAGGTGTGGATCACACAGCCCAAGGCCCTGGAATTGTTCCTTCTGTGATGTTTTATCCTGGCAGAGCATCAGGATGAAGCCTTTGCTTCAAACCAAGGGGCTGCAGTCTTTGTAGTGAGGTTCAACTCGAGAAACCCTTCACTGGGTGCAGATGGTGGGGAATAGGCCTTGGGGAGAGCTGGTGAGTCACTGCTTTTCATCAAGAGTTTGGGTAAAAGTCTTTAACCTGAGTGTCTGGAGAATTCCATTCCTAGTTGTGTGCCTGGAGGATGGCCAGGGTCTCTGGAGAATTCCATCCCCAGTTGTGCCTGAAGGATGAGCACAGCTGTCAGCTCTGTGATGCCACAGCATTGATTGTCACCCTACTCCTGACCACATACTGGAAATTGTTAAATCAGGCTAAAGCTGTATTTCCTGAAATGGGAAGAGTATGAAGAATTAAACATGCAAGTGCTGACTTCTTCCTGGGCTGATAGACATGAGATAGAATCATAGTTACCCACAAGTGACTTTGTGAGACTCACAGTTACCCATGAGTGACTCTGTGAGACTCGGTTACCCATGAGTAACTGTGAGAGACTCATAGTTACCCATGAGTAACTGTGTGAGACTCATAGTTACCCATGAGTAACTCTGTGAGACTCATAGTTACCCACGAGTAACTCTGTGAGACTCATAGTTACCCACAAGTGATCATCAGGAGTGTGGATCCTGGTAATTCATGCACCCTTGTCTTTCAAGAATAGTCCTTTTTAATCTCTCTTTAACCAACTCTTTGTGCATATGCCTTTGGATTTTGGTGCAGAGATATTTCTGTGTCCACAAGGCCTCCTTTGTTATGAACCAAACTTTCCCCCCATAAATATTTGTGCCCCCATAAATATTTGTGCTAAGTTTAGAGAACAAGACTAAATTTCCTGGGTTTGGTTTGACTTTTGTAGTGTTCCCACAGCACACAGCTTCCTAAATTATATTTTCATCTGTAATGTCACCTGAGCCAGGAGAGAGCTTGAACTTTTACCTTTTAAACAACTTTCAGAATAACTAGAATGCATTTGAGAATTAATGTACTGTTTAATTTTTTATTTTACTTGCCATTGTGACTACTTAGGAGGAAAGGGTACCTTGAAGAAAAAAAATGCAACTTTTTGTTGCTAACATCAGAAGTAACATTGTTCAGTTTTGGGACTGTCATGTTGTAAAAGAAAATGTGAGGAAAGTATCTGAAAAAGTGCTTAGGACTTTTGTAGAAGGAGAAAACTGGTTTTGCTGATCAACTCTGAAGAATTGACTACACCAAACTTGTATCCTGTGACAGATCCAGCCTTCTAAATCTCAGATGTTGATGGAATTGTAAAGCCAGTTTAGATGGGAGGATGTGACGTGCTATGCAATGCCCTTGTCATTGCATAGAGAATAAATTGTACCTTGTCATTACTTTGAGTAATTCATTTGAGTATTCCTAAATTGTAGAAGAACATACCTTGGAAAGCTGAGAAACACATATTGAAAAGCTGATCATTTAGAAGGAGGAGAGGAAGGGTTTGCTAGAGATTAGGATATGAACTTGGAGCTTCAGCTCAAGACATAATTCCCTTGTTTGAAGGATGGGTCTGGGTTCATGATATGGAATTAAAAGCTCTGTCAGGACCAGGTGTGGATGTAGGAACTGAGCCCCATCTGGATTCACTGCAGCAACTCCACTGTGTGCCTGCAGCAGTGTCAGCTGCTGCCCTGGGAGGGCTTGGGGTACATAACAAAGGCATGAGGAGGTGTTGAATTTGAGAATGGTGTTAATCTTGATGAGTGAAATACACATTTGTTATCTCTTATGTTTAGATTGGGTGAAAGTAATTTTTGACTCAATAACTCAGAGCTTTTTCATTAAATGCATGCATAAAACATAGAAGGAAGTGTAGGAATTGGATCTGAAGTCTGGCAGTTTGACCTTTCACTGCATTGCCACACAAGGTTACACTGTGTTAGTGCAGTTTCTCTCATAGATTTTCTGGTTTAGGACATTTATTTGCTCCTTACAGTTGGTTTATTACAAAACCTGATTTGTGTGTGTATGGCTTTGTGATCATGATTGCATTTATAAATATTATTTTAAAGAGGAAATGTATTTGAGAAGGGAGAAACTGGAATGGTGGGTTTGTCTGGACTGAGAGTCCAGTTTAAGGTGTTGATTTCTGACTCTCAGGGTTCTAAGCAGATTGAACCATTCTGCTGTCAAGGCTGTGGTTTAGTTCTTTTTCTCTCCTCTTTATAACAGTGTTTCAATCTATTGAGTTCCTTTTGTCCTCAGACATTATGGAATGGATGTGTTTTAGGACAGCACCATAAATTTAAAGTGTTTTGAAGAGCAGGACATTTGGAACGTGCGGCAGACTGCATCTGCCTTTCCCCTCTTTCCTTTTTTCAGTTTGATTACCTAATTAGAGGATAACTTCAGGATTTAATCTATTGACTTGTTAGGCAGACTGTGATAGATGCTGGAATTGCTGCTTTTGTTTTGATTCAGAGCACAATCAAGTTCTGTGATCCAGGACAGGGACATAATTATTTTCCTTTGGAAGCGGGAAGAAAGGAGATGATAATTCTTTAGAAGTCAGTGGTGGTGTTGATACAAGGTGCTGGAGTTCCTTCCACAGGAATATTTGCTAAATCAAAGTAAAGGAGCTTTGGTAGAAAGGTGTGGATAAATCAAAAATCGGTTTGGACTTGATTCCAAGAACAAGAACAAGTTGAAGGGAAATGTTCTCCCTAAAACTGATTCATCTTCCGTTAACCTCTGGCTGGTGTCAGCAAACTGTCAGCAAACAATGGCACTGCAGCCTGAGCAGGAATAATTGCAGCAAGGAATTGCCTGAGACAAGGAAAGACAGCAGAAAGAGACCCTTATGAATGACCTTGTTTTGCCATTTTCCTGTAGCTGCACTAGATAGCAGGGGCTAAGTGTGCAAAGCTAAGGGCTTTGTGTGCATTATCCTATTATTTTGTCATGAGAGAATTTTCACTTAATTCAGCAAATAACTGCCTGTTTTCAACAAGCAATTTCAACCAAGAGCAACATTGGCCAGTTGTGTTTACTCACTGGAAGTTCAATTTCACTGATAAGGAACATTCATGGAGCATTTCTATCCCAGTTTGAGTAATCAATTGCCTAACATTACAGTTTTTGTAGAGTGACTGGAATATTACTTTTGATTGAAATTAAAAATGTATTAAAATCTTCCAGAGTGCAAAAGAAGACATTTGTGATCTATGTTGAATTAGAGGAGATATGAAATTAAGATATTTCTATATTGCTCTCATTTGCTATGCTTTCTCCTTCTGTATGCCAGTGTCAGCCAGGAAAATATTTTTATTTCAAGCCTCTGTGATTTAAAGATTAATAAAATTATTTACTTTGGGTTTGTTTTTTTTTTAATATTTGCAGTCTTACTCATTAGCCCTCACTACAACAATAAGGAATAAGCCCAGAAGCTATGCAAAAATTGAAAATGGAATCAGGCTGGTGCTTCATTGGCTGTCCCTTTCCTGTGGAGTATTCAATGTTCAGACTCATTTGGGATGCATTATTACTAAAGAGTTGCCTATTTTGTTCCATTAAATTAGGCTGCAGGATCTGCTGCACCGCCACCCATGTAATTTCTCCCTCAGGAATGCACTTAATGTGTTCTGATGTTCGAATGCTTTCCCCACTGTGCACTTCTTAAACAGCCCAAGGAGTTACAGGCAGTCTTGTCTACACTAGAAAGGATCTCATCCTTTAAATTCAGAGTACAGAACATTTAGTTTTGATGGTTGTCTCATGTTCTGATCTCTTTCCTTCTGGCATTTTAAAATGGGCATAACTGGTCCAACACTTGTGAGCCAGCTGGTCACTGCCAGCAAACTTCAAATAGCTTGGTGTAGGAAAATGCAATAGCTGAGTGACTTAACCTGGTGACTCTAAGTGCTTGATAATGAAGTAATTATCAATTAGTTGTACTGATAATTAATAAAGGTCCATCTAAGATTCACAAATCAATGAGAAGTCTCTGCAGTCTTTGGTCAGGATACTTTCATTCCAGCCTGAAAAGCAAAACCTGTTTAAATGAAAAGGATTTCCTGAGCGCAATAATTCTTACACAATCTATTCTTTCACCGGTTGCTTTCCCCCCTGCATGTTTCCAATATGTTGGAATATATTCCAATGTACTGGATGCCAGCCCTAGTGCACAGGGATATGGCTTTAGGATCCCTAGGAAAGGACACAGCTCTGGTCCCTCATTTCACAGGAAGATCTTTCTTTACTGAGTTGGTCATGGGCAGAAGTGGAAAGGTGAGATAGAGAAGCTCCTGGGTGCCCACGGTTTTATGGCAAGGATTGTGCAGGATCCTCACAAGAACTGAGCAGGGACACCACGGAATCAGCCCTGGCATGGACTTAGAAGGGTTCTGTGTTTTCCCAGGGTTCTGTCTTCCTTTGAAAGTTGAGCAAGGACAGCACAGGATCAGCCATGAATGGATGCACTGAAGGGGCTCTGCATTTCCTCAGCTCCTGTAATTATTTTGATGATATTGGTTACCCTGAAGTGTAATGAGATGGTGAAAAATTAACAAATTCTCACAAAGTTTCCATTCTTTTTACTCTCTACGAATAGTTTGGTAAATTCCTGTTTTAGCTGAATTGTATTGTGCATTCAGCATGCATTATGTTCAGGGAATGTTATTTTCCACAAAATGAAGGCTAATCACAAAAAATAGAAATGGATTTAGTATGTAAAATTGTGAAGTCACCACACTGAGACTGTTGTAGTTCCTTAAGTTGGGCCACAACTAAATGGAAATTAAGCATTTTTATCAATAATGCACTGGGGAAGTAACATCTGAGATGCTGAGAGGTTGTTTTTTCATTCACTAAAATATTTATTTCAACTAAAAACCCTAATCTTTTCACTGTCTCCAGAGGGCAGAATCATTGACTGTTATGTTTAGAAACTGTCTGTGAATTACAAGAGTCCATATAAAATGGAAAGAATGCTGATTGAGCAATTAATCACTTTTTACTTAATTTAAAATAAATAATGACATTACAGAAAGCTGTTGCATTAGCTCCAAAAAAAAGACTTATTCTTGGAAAAGCAGCAGAACAAAATTTCTTTCTCTCACTATAGGCTAGTTTCCAGCTCTTGAAGGCACAAAACCAATAGTTTTTTGTGATGTGGCAGTATTTTCTTCTAATTAGCCAGTGTTGTGTTACACATGTTACATAAAGGTTGCTGTTCCTGGCCACCCATCTTCAGATCCTCCTTAGATTTCAAGGCTAGAATTGACTGCTAGACCCTGGTTTCTGGTAAAAGTTAATTCCATCTTCCTAAATTCTGTTTGAGCTAGAAAATGGAATTTTTTACAAAAACAGCCACTGTTGATTAAAGGCTTCAGGTCACGAACAATTCCTCAAGTCTCCAGGTAAATTTCTTGCTGTAGATAATTATTCTTAGAATAAGAATATAAATCCTTGCCTGGAGTTGGAATTTGCCCAACTGCTCATCCCAGCCTGAGTGGATTGTTTTGCACCAGATGTTATTGACTCCCATGATGGGAATAAACTCATTTCCTCCTCCTGGATAAGCCAAGCATCTGGATCCATGAGCTTTGTTTTCCATCCTGCAGGTCTGTGCTCCCCATCTGAAATAATTCATCCGTGCCCTCGCTGGCTCTTTGCAAGTTCAACATTTTTGCAGAAAGCTGATTCTGCTGGATGTCCCCTGTTAATATATCAATGGTTTAGGTACTGCTCTGGCCTGGGCTCCAGGTTCATTTACCAACAGCTGCCAATGCCACAAAACAGTCTCTGTTTGCCCACATGGAAGTGTATTTTTTGTCAGACAAGCCCAGAATTTATGACTGCAATTTGATTAAAATTGTCTGAAAATTACCAATGCCTTGATTTATACATACTCACTTTCCAATTCACTGGGAAAAAAAAAAATCACTGAATAATATTCATGGAAGAACAGATCCTTGTGGGATGTTAATTGCAGAGGCATCTTAATTGGAATGACTTTGCTCCTGCTCTTTTTTTTTTTCCCCTATCTGCTCAGTTTTAATTCATTTTAAAGTGTCCTGTGTAGCTGTGCACACAAACCAATATAGAGCTGTATGTTAGTACTTCAGTGGTTGCTCAATTGTGATTTAAAAAAAAAAAAATCATGATGTAAGTGAGCCAAAAAATCAAAACTAAGTTAATATCTCGTTATCTGTTGACAAAAGAATTTTGCCCCACCCAATGATAACTTTCCAAGACCCCTAATCTTCCCAGCTGAGAGGTCAGTTTGGATAATTGTGGCTCAGACCCTGTGTGGTGTCTTGGGACTCGGTGTCTGGAAGCTGCTGAGGCTGTTCCCTTGGGGATGTGTGCAGTGTGCATTGTTAGCAGTGAAGCTTTGCACCAAAGCAAAATGAGGAAAGACCCCCAGAAAAAACCCAGCTGTGTGGCTGAAATAAATTCTGGGTCTGCAGCTGCCTGGTCACTGCAGGGGGAGGGTGTGATGGTGCTGGGAAGGGTCCAGGAAAACCCCAGTCCTGTTTGCTGCAGTGTGATTGATTGATGTCTGAATGCCAGGTACCAGAAATCCTCCCCTGGATGGGTCTGGAATCGCCCCTGGGGGCTCTGGGGCAGGCACAGGGAGGTCAGGGACCATCAGCAGGCAGAGGGGAGTGCCCCTGGAGCTGTTGGCACAGCCCTGGCTGTGTGTTGGCACCTCTGGTGGAGAACGGGGCTGGCAGAGGGGACGGTTTGGCCTGAGCCCTGGCAGTCTCTGTTTTCTCCTATCTCTGTTTTCTCCTGGCAGTCTGTGTTTTCTCCTGTGTCATAATAACATTGGTGTTTGTGCAGTGTTAGTGTTGTCTCTGCCAAAACACTATATGATATTATTATATTATATTATAATATTGTATTATTATATTATTATATATAATAGATAAATTAGATTGTATTGTATTATATTATATTGTATTATATATTGCATTATATATTGTATCATATATTGTATTATTATTTTATAATATAGGCTGCAACATGAAAGGTTCTCCCAGCCTGGGGAGTTGGTTTGTGGAACAACCTATTGCACAAGCTTAGCAAAGTCAGTGCCTGGTGGTGCTGAGAAGACAGAGGCATGGCTTTGTGTTGTTGTTTTTTTGGTTTTTTTTTCTCCTGTTGGTTTATTTTTCACTGGGGAAAAAAAATAACCCCACAGAGTAATATCTTTGCTTAAACTACCTCGTAAAAAATAAATAAAATCAGTAATTCCTGATATTTCATGCCAATTGCTCAGTTCTCTCATTAGAACTCCACATACAAAAATTATAGCATCCTCTTATCCGTTTATCTTTTTAAAGCTTGTTTTTGTAAAATGAACAATTACTTAAATTGCTAAAGTCGATTTTTTTTTAGGCTTGCTGCTCTTAAATCTGCTTGCTGAAGGAAAGGGGCTATTTCATGTGCTGTTCCTCAGCCCTTCATCTGGAGGTTCTGAAGAAGCTGTTAGAGATTACTCAATCAGCATTGTGATCTGAATGCTGCCAACAGAAGAGGCTGCAGAGTGGAATTGGGTGCATGTGTTTGATGTGATTGTGCAGATGTGGGCACACCCTCGGTGCTGCTTTAGTCGTGCATCAGCTTTAGTAATTGCCAGGATACTTTTCTTCTTTGTAGCTCAAAGTGCAAAATGCCCTCCTTGATGAATGTCTAATTCTGGCATGCTGACCTAAGGAATCCTGGAAATGAAATGTGCCTAGAAACAAAAGTTTCGACTTTCTCAATCACTGACCCCCTCCGTGGGCTAAAGAGTTGTCTGAAGAAAATGATGACTTTCAAGGTGTAAAATCTATTCTCTGTCATCTCAAGAGATTGCTAGGACTTTGAAAATCACTGATCTTTTCTTTCTGCTCCTCTTTAGTCTGAACTTTAAAAATTGATTCCCTGGCAGCAGAGAATGGACAGTGTAGGGGTGTGGGGCATGGTTCCAGCTGGCAGAGACCACTGCTCCCAGTCTGTAGCAGGATAGTTGGTGGCACTGTTTATTTCCTCAGCAACAGCTTCAGGAACTTTTTCAAAGAAATGGACATTTGTGTATCCCTTACTGGGAATGTTAAGTCAGGGAGGTGACACCAGCCCTCTCTGCTGTCCCAGTATTGGAATTGGCCCAAGGCAGTATCCAAAGAATTCTCCTCACAAAAACAGCACTCAAAACCCAGAATCACCCACTTTCCATGGAGTGCCTTGTAGCTAAGTAACTCCAAAGGCATCTGGTGTGAAGTGCTTCAAGTGCCAAAGAAGTGATCAACAGCTTCAAGTATCAAAAACTTCAAGTTTCATCTGTAATAAATGATATAAAAACATCTGAACAGCCTTCCTTATGAAGGCAGTTTATTATTTACAGAGACCTTAAAGGGGATTTGGAGGCAGGTTGATGAAATGTCACTGCTTTCACCTCACACAGTAAATGTATTTTAATGAAGTAAAGCCTCTCAGTTGCAGAGATGATGTTGGCTGGTGGGGGAATACCAACAAAATGTAAGGGAATAAACTGGGGAAAGAATCTGCTTTTCTCAGAGGTGTCAAGAAGAGAGGGAACTAATTCAAGGAATTGTTGTGGAGCTCCCAAGGTGCTTCAGTGTTCTTGATGCTTCCTTGAAACCAAGGAAATCACAGCAGCACAGGATGAGACCTGTGTCTCACTGGAGCTGGATGTCAGGTTTTATCTTAGCAGCTGTGCTTGGTCCTTGATGATGCTCAGAGAATTTGGTGCTCATTGCAGTGTTCAACTGGTGATGTTTGTCAGCTGTGCCTTGCTGGCACTGGGTCACTGTGTGCTGTCCCAAGATCCATTCCTCTTCAGGAAATCACCAAGAAGAATGTGGCTGGGGATCTGACTAATGTTTTGTTTTCTCCCTTTGCATGGTGATTTTTCTCCTCTATCTTTGACTTAGAACTTAAAATTTCTTTGCTTTTAGTGATACTTATATTAAGTATATGATATTTACATTATTTATACTATCATAAATATTATATTATTTTAATATAATATTATTATATTATAATATTTCATAATATTTATATTAGTTCAGTCAAGGATCCCCTGAGTCCAAAAGCACTTTCTTAACACAATTTCCCAAGAATTAGTTGCACCACATAAAACAAGTAGTTCAAATTCTCATATTCTAGGATTAGCCACTTTTAAGCAGCAACAATAGAAGTTGAACGTGCACATCTCCATTCAACTAAAACTTATTTTGAAAAGTACCATGGGTTTCTCTACTGAAAGGTTCATGTGAATTTAGGAAATGTGTTTAGTATTGCTGGTAATAAAAGCCCAATTTCTTCTGAAGGGCTGATAAGCTACAGCTTAAAAGTGACTTTACATATTCAATGTAAATTTTTTTCATTCAGTGCCAGAAAGTCCTGCAAAGGCCAGGCAGACTCCCTCACCTTCAAAATTAATTTTTCAATATGACTGCAGCAGAGTTTGATTTGCAAACACAGCATCTAATTTCTTTAGTTTTGGCTTAAGGAAGCTGGCTGATCCCTGTATAACACCTAGTGGATATATTCTGTTTTCTCTTAAACTGAGAGGGCAAAACCTCCAGAAGTGACAGTGGGATCCTCCTAAATCTCCCAAGATCTGAGCCAGAATCTGATTTTTTATGTTCAAAACTTTGAGCCCCCTGATAGTTTCTGCAGAACTGACAGAAACATTTCATTAAACAAATTATGATGTTTGTTTTCTTGTGTTTAATTTTTTCCTGTTCTTTATAGTATGGTGCACTTGCATGAAAATGGCATTTTGAAGAGTGATCTGTTCCTGATGCTGGTCCCTCACCTGGAGGCACAATCTGTGCTTGGATTTGCAGTCAGTTGCTGTGGAAATGATGGTTGCAGTGGCAGAGCTGGTGCTCTGCTCTTGGGTGGAAAGGGAGCAGCAGGAGCTGATGAATCCTTAAACCACCCAAGTTTTATGCAAAGATCTCTGCAAAATTACAGACACCAGGGGAAAGATGAAATTGAGAAGCCACACAGAAAAAGTGGAATGGTCTTAAAAATGTTTCCATCCCTGACCTGTCTCATCAAGCCAGTGTCAAATTAGGAACCAGCTGTGCTGCAGAAGGAACAAGGTTTGTTGGAGCCTACAAAGAAATGCCCAGAGCTCAGAAATGTCCAATTCTCTGTTTTAACTTGACTAGGATACCTGTGTTGGAGCAGGATTTCTGTGTTCTGGGAGAGGAAATCATCACTTCAAGGTCTGAATTAGGAGTTCCTGAGGTATGAATCAGGATAAGCATGGTGGCTTGAGCCAGGCACCAAACCCACCTCTCAAACAGCAATGCAGAACGGTATTAACATGGCTTAAACTCCTAAAACGTATTCAGGGAGAAGGCAAAGCAGAGCTGGATTGAGACTACTGCATCTTCTGGGAAAGTGACATTTTGTACTGCAGGTGTGTGTGCTAGCCCTCAGTTCTACCTGTGTCCTGTCCTGGGCAGAGGTAGCAGATGGCTCTGATGAAAGTGGAGCTCTGTGAGACTGAGAACACAGAGCTGAACTGCTTTTGCAGCTCCCTGAAGGTTTCCCTCCCTTATCATGACTTGTTTTCTTAGAAACAAGTTCTTAGTTTTTGCCCTCCCAGCTGTCAGGAGATCAGATATGTTTTCAGTTCTGTGTGTGTTCTAAGGATGTCTTTGGGGAAGTAACCAAGAGCAGCCTTGGGTGTTATATTTGGTACCAAATACAGGATTTTAGTGTGTGTGGAAAATGGTGTTAAAGAGAGAATGTCTCAATCAGATAAAAGTGTTTGTTTAACTTTGCCCCTCATTCTCAAATTCATTTTGAAGCCAATGAGGGTTTTTTTGTGTGGTGGCTTTTTTTTTTTTTCCCCCTGGGTTCATTCAGTTTATGGATTAGCAGCAAGGTTGAGGAAGATTCCTTCATGGTTTTCATGGAGATGAAACAGCCAACACAAAGCAAAGCCTTTCTTCCTTGTAGCATGAGGTGCCTTGTGGAACACGGTCAGAAACCCTAAAACATGAGGCCTGAAACAGGATGTGATGAGATGTTTCCAAGCAAACATTTCCCAACATTGCAGCAGGTAGGTGGAGTGAAAAGATTGCTCCCTGGAAAATGTGCCCAGATGTCTGAATTGTCACAGCTGACTTAGGTGCAGATGTGGGTGTGAACTCCTCTGGCAGGGCAGGCTGGCACTGCAAACAGCTCCAGTGTCTGGGGCAGAGAAATCTGTGCCCCAATAAATCTGTGCCCCAATATTTGATAATTACTAAATTGAACTGAGAGGATTGGAAGTGCCTTTTCTGATATATGCACTTTGGGAAGTCTCACTGCTTTGTTCAGCTGGAATTCTGTTGCATGGGTCTGACCTGAGAGGTTGGCAGCAAGGCATAGAGAGCTGATCAAAGAGGTCTCAGTGTGCATCTGCACAGACAGGTCACGGCCCAAAATAACACAGGGGGCTCTGAAACCCAAACCAGGTGCTGAGGCCATTATCACATTGCCTGCAGCGAGGGCACAGATCAATGCTTCACCCTCCCTGTCCTTTCTGCAGTTGTTTTTAGAATGCTGGTATTCAGGAATCCCCATGGCTCTCTCCCTTGCTGCCTCCTCAGCACCCGCTGCCCTTTCGTGTCCCCTCTCTGGGGTGGGTTGATAGAGCAGGAGACTCTCAATCTCAGGGTCGTAGGTCAGAGCCCCACACTGGGTGCTGGCTGTAAGGGCTGATCTCTCTGGGGCCTTTGAGGGTCCAAACCGCCTAGCTCTGGACCCTTGCCCCTTGCAGCCTTTACGAGGCCAAAAGTAAAAGACTCGAGGCGCTCTTTCCTCTCGGGACCAAAATCCTACTTTATTCCTTGACAGGAGTCACCTGGGGTCAAGGCAATGTCCCAGAGGGAAAAAAGAGGCAGGAATGCCTGATGGAGGGAGACTTTAAACCCGGGGAATGGGGGTGGAGGAAGAGGCCCTCAGCCAGTGGGACACCAGTGAGGGGAGGGGTAAGCCAGGAAGAGACCACCACCACTGATATGAGAGGGGAATGCCATGAGGATACAAACATGCAATTCAGTGCTAATTACAAACCCAGTGCAAAACAACTACATCAGCTGTTTAGTGCAATAATACAGTTGCATGGTTCTGGCCTGAGAGGTTGGCAGCAAGGCAGAGAGAGCTGATCAAAGAGGTCTCAGTGTGCATCTGCACAGACAGGTCACGGCCCAAAATAACACAGGGGGCTCTGAAACCCAAACCAGGTGCTGAGGCCATTATCACATTGCCTGCAGCGAGGGCACAGATCAATGCTTCACCCTCCCTGTCCTTTCTGCAGTTGTTTTTAGAATGCTGGTATTCAGGAACCCCTATGGCTCTCTCCCTTGCTCCCTCCCCTCAGCACCCGCTGCCCTTTCGTGTCCCTCTCCAGGGTGGGTTTGGTGTTCAGGAGCCAGCACAGCTCTCCTGGGTCCTGTCTTTCACCTGAGACTTTGGGAGCTGCAAGAAAAAGCTGCTAATTAGAGAAAGGAGTAACTTTCTACCTCCATGCCCTGTTCATCTGCAAGATATAAATATTTTAATTTCCTTGAGTGATTAAGGAGCTAAATTTCAAACCTGATTTTATTATGTTGTGGCACTGCCAGTTTGCTTTCTTCTACTTTGCTTTGTTATTATAAACACTAAATAGCCATTCTACCTTCCCACTGTAAATGCTGGAAGACTGCAGTGGGAAAAGAAAGCAGCCAGCACTACCTGCTTGAAGAATAAAGGAATTAAATAATCCTGAAGGTGATTCCTATCACTTATCATGTTCTTTGGGCTGTACCTGTTATGGGGAAAAAAAATAAATTAGTTTCTGTAAGAATGAGGACAGTTGTATCTGTGGGGACTCCACTGCCAAATGTCACCTTAAGCATTATAAAATTTGCCAAGAGATTAACACTAAGAAATACAAGAAACTGTACAATTAGCATGAGAAAAGTGTGTGTGTGTATATATGGAAACTCTCTAAATCTTCTAAGAAATATGTAGGATTTATCATAAAGCTATTCTTGGATTACCAACTCCAAGTATTAAATTGTATGTAAACCTCTTTTTTTTTTTTTCCTTCACATCATGAATCTGCCCTCAATCATATTATAAAAGTAGCAATTTTAGATGCAGTTTTTCTGTTAACTTCTACATTTTAAGCTGTTTGGGTGATATTTTAGTGACAGATTTATCTGTAAGACTGCAAACAGGAATGTAAGCTGCTACACAAGAATGTAAATGAAAAGCTGAACTTTTAGTAAAGCTGAGTTTCTGAAATAATTCCATCACTTCAGCTGTACAAAATTTGAAGAATAAACCAAAATGTTAATGAGAGACTTGATTCAAAAACTGGAGACTTAGAAACATAGATAGTTGCTTGAATGAAAATTCAAAATCAAGGGAAGTTTTAAATGGATTGCCAGAACAGCCTTTACTGTGACAAATGGTTTTGTTTATCCTTTTTATCAATTTTTGAGTTCTGCTTGCCAGGCAGGTGAGCTCACAGCACTGGTGGCCTCACCTCCTATTTCAGCAAAACCTGGGATGTGCAGCTGCTGGCACTAAGTGGGGATCATTTACTTTCTTTCAGCAGACTTACAAAATAATTTTAGGAACTTTAAGAGCATTTGAAGCAGGATGAATTCACGCACTTCATAGGGATTTGACTTGCTTTCTTTTTTTGAGCAGGGCTGGAGGACAAGTGCTAAAATAATCCTGTCACTATTTGGAATGTTTGAAGAGAAATTTTAATTTTTACTGAGATGAAGATTGAATATCCATTTTGCACAAGTTCTTCATTCTCCTCTTCCACTGCTCTTTATAAAAGATTTAGATGGTTTGGGAAGCTCAAGTAAACACTTGGAACTATTACAGCAAGACAATCTTGACATAACTTATTCAGTATCAATTACTGGTGTGTGTCTGCTCTTCAGACCTGTGTGGTGGCATTGATGAGCTCACTGTGCACAGGCCTCATCCTCATAAAAAAGGCTCCATCCATCTGTGAAGTGGTGAACCAGATGGAATTAGCATTTTAAAAAATAATTCACAGTAATAGCACATTTTTTGAGAGACAGAATCCCCAACCTCTTTACATATTCTTTGAGGCTTCTGCTACGTAAGTACAACACTTCCATTTATCAAAGGAAAAAACCAATGTGCTGCACAACCCAAAACCCTTTGAAAAGCCATTTTTGGAATAGAACCCATGTGGAAGCAATGAATTAAAAATGGTGATAAATCAGCTAAAACCAAAACCCCCCTGGTTGCTCAGGTCCTGGCTGTCCATCCCCTGCAGCAGGCTGCTCCCAGAGCTCTGCTGGCAGCTTGGGCTGGGGCTCCCTCCTGAGCAGCCTGCCGTGGGCTGGGCAGATTCTCCCCAGGGCAGAGGGGATAATCTGCTGCTCTTGAGTAGCTCCTAATTTACAGAATTTTTCTCATTTATGTGCTCAAAACCCCCTGAGTGTTAATAGGGTTTTTAAACCGATCACAAGTTCTGTGGTCACCCCTGTTTTGCCTAACTTGTGCATGGCCTGCCTCTGTGCTATTTACAGTCAGAAAGGCATCTCTGTGCTATTTACAGAGTCAGAAAGGTATTTCTAAGTGTTTTTTTGTTGCTTTTGTTCTTCCACAGGGTTGTACAGCCTGATTTGGCTCTCCATCACTAAAGGGGGCAGGTTTGAGAGGCCACACAGAAGGGAACACAACTCCTCCCACGGGCTCTGGTTTGTCTCGGAGGCACTCGTGCTTTTCAGCACTGTGTAAGTTCCACTTCAGCCAGTGGTACTTAAAGCTCACTTTAAAGCTCACACCCACGTAGGGTGGATGTGCTCTCATCCTCGAAGTCAGGTGTCTTTTTCATTGCTCCGATGAAGAGGGATCTTGGGCACATTGCAGCAGAATCAGATTTTTACCTCTTGATCTTGGGTTGGTGAAGGAAGTCCTGTCACAGTCTGGAACTGCAGCAGGGTACTTCCAATAAAGTGTATTTTGGATCATGCTCGGTGTGTGGAGGAGATAATATCAGGAAACTTGTTGGTGGGAAACTTCAGCAGGCTCTAGGTGAGGTGGTTTCCAGGACTCCAGTATTTAAAGATTGATGCAAATGCCTCTTGCACTCAAACCGTGGTTCAAACCTGCTCATTGCCTGTCAAGAAGTTGCCTTCTGCAGCTTTTGGTCTTCATTTCCAAGTCCCTTTAGGTTTCTGCCTGCTGGATTGATTTCTTTGTTACATTCAGCTCAAAATGAGCTGTCCCTGCACAGCACTGGCAATGCTGACAAGCAATAGCTGATGTCTGAGAGCACGACTGCTTCAGGTTTAGTGTTCATCTGCCAGCAGGTTCAAATTAATCTCTGGTTCTTCAGTCAGTCAGCAGGAGAGCATTTGGTTGTGTTAAAACTCAGCTGAGTAACTGGGAGGAATCCTGAGTGCCACGTGCTCCCACAGCTCAGGGGGATGTGTTAGAGGATCATAGAAACACCACCTGCTCTCAATATTTGCTGATCTATGAAGCCACTTTATTACTCAGGTGTCTAACAACATGCAAATGTGTGTATTAATGGCTTCTTTGCCATAAAAATGGCAAGTTTATAACTCTGCACTTTATAGAGCCTGTAGAATCTAGTTAGCAAAGTGTGCTCTGTTGGAAAACAAGATTACAAATCAATTACTCCTTGCTTGACACAGCTCAGATCTCTTTCCTGAGATCCTTGTTCAGCTGACACTGGGAAAATGAACATGCCTGGGAGTGTGACCTATTATTCAGAGGGAACTGCAGGCTAATAGCACTTTTGATCATTGAGAAATCTATTATTTTTTGACCTGCAAGACAGCCTAAATGGCCGACTTTTATAAAGGAAATTTATAGGTTCATGAGATCTAACATTCAAGCCCTTCTTAGCTGGGAAGTGCAGGCCAATCCTAGATGCAGAAACACAGGAATTTTCACCAAACCCCTCTCCTTTGCTGCAGTTTATTCCCTAGGGGGGGAAAATGCAGAAGAGCTGATTTCAGGAAAGCAACTGCACCGTTCCTAGCAGAAGTAATTTATCAAAATACTGCTTTGAAGCATGGCAAGGATTCAGTGGCACTGAACCCTCCTTGTGCTGTATAAAAACAGAGATCAAATCTGATTTGGCTGTTGAGGTTCAAAGATGCTCAGAGCAGACTTCAGGCTCACAGATTTTCTGTTTTCCTTGAATATTGAGCTCTGAGAGGAGGGGGCTGGCCCCACAATCAGGCTGTGGGTGTCAGTGGAGTTACCATGTGGCATGTGAGCTTTGCTCTTGGAACTTTTGTTTTTCAGTGTGTGTACTTTTTCCTGCAGAGTAATAATGCTTGGGGATTTACTGTTTATTTTTATTCCTCAGGTTTAATATTGCGGCAGAAATCTATAGCTGACATTCACCATGTTATTAAGCAAACGTTTCATATGAGCTATGGTTTATTTTTTCTTTGAGTGACATGACCATACTTTCTTTTAAGATTCAGTGCAAATAAAATCTCTGGATTTAATATTCTTTTTTTCATTTTTTCCCCTTCTTAAAAAAAATTTTCTTTTCTCTGCTATTGAATAGGGAAGTCACTTCTGGTCCTTGCTATTTAGTATTCATTTGGGGGTAGTGTCTGCAAAATTCTCTTTTTAGAAATTAAATATGGCTCTCATATCATAACAGGCACTTTTTGAATCTAACACAAAATCAAAAGGAGTCAGTAATGAGATTCTTGTTGTCTTTATCCACCCATTGTTTCTTGTTTGAGTAAAATTTAAAGCAAACTTTTTTCCTTCTCAGTGTTGGGCTTTGCACTTGACAATATAAGTATTTTTTTTGTATTGTGTTGCTATTTCTTTGCAGTGATGTGAGGACTGGTATGAACATATCTCCTCTTGTTCAAGAATTCTTCTATTGTATAAAACTGTGAACATCTGATAATTTAATGTTAGTTTCTGAATATCACAGGCCCTTTGCCTGAATTAAAGATATTTTTAGGTCATGGAACTACAGATATCTAAACAGAAATAAGTGTAGGTATTTCTTAAGCTCTATTATTACTATTATTATTGTTATTGTTATTATAGTTAGCTTATTTATTTATTTATTTGTTATTTCTAAGTTTAGATATTTCACTAAGTGCTCCAAAAGCCTGAATCCTACATCTCTGGTGCATAAGAGCTGGAAAATGTTAAAGTACGTATGGAAATATATTTTCATCATAATAAATCTTGCTTTGGCTCATTGGTATGCAAGTGCCACATAATTAAATGTAATTGAAGTACTCTGCCAGAGGAGGTGTGATCCAGCAGTGATTGCTCCTCATGTTCTGCTCTGCAGTGTGGTCTAGGAGCTGAACTCAACTGTGTGTTTGACCTGCACAAAATGAGCAGCAGCTGCCATTTTATCACACTACACCTGCATTTTACATGCTGCTAATTAGTCAATATTAAACTAATAATGAAGCAGCAATAGACACTGCTGAATATATTCAAGTGAATGTTGAATTTGGGTGAATAGGTACATACACACATACCACAGAGGCAAACAATTTCCTCCCCTGGTTTGTAACTAAGAGCATTCAAGGGTTCCATGTGTTCTTTCAGTGAAGTGAAACATCTCTGAATTTAGTTTTTCTGTGGAAATACTGCTGGAGCTCACCAAATAATCTTCTGTAATTAATGAGGTGCTCTATCGATATCCTCTGTGTAGTTCTTGTAGTCTGTTAAGATGTCTTGGACTAAGTTTGTTAATTCATGAAACTGGACATTCTTGTGCTGCATTTGAGCTGATATAAACAGCTCCTGTTCTGCAACAGTGAGTCCTAGACTGAACAACATTAGGCAGGTATTTAAAATGTAATATTTTTAAAGTTTTGGGCTGCTACAAGCTCTGACCTTCACTGAATTTGTTGGGGGACTGAATTAAAGGTATTTTTATTACATGGGACTACAGATATTTAAACAGCAATAAGTGTATATCTATATCTATCAATCTAGGAATGGAGAAAACTCCCTCTGTGGCTGTGTTTTCTCTGGCACATAGCAAGGCTCAGATAGTGGATCTTTAGAGCAAAACTAATTATTGCTAATGGGTCTGATAGCACTGACTTCCTTCAGAAACACTGCAGCACTTGTTGATTCACCTCACATCATTTGGTGTTTGTTGGGGTGAAAATAGCCTTTCATTCCGCTGGGAATGTGCTGTGGAGGGGACTCCCTGCAAATTGGTGTAGAAGGAATCCAAAGATAGGGTGGTTTGAGAGGGATTTAATTACCAGGAGTCACAAATGGTTCACTGCCTGATGGAAATGAGCAGTGTAATTGCAAATCTAATCTGTACATGCCTGGAACTTCAGCAGCCCTAATGCCTGCAGTGGAAATTGCACCAAGTCCCTTTCCAAGGCAGGCAGTGGTATCAATTTGCTTGATTGATATCTTCCTCTTGGCCACAGATCTGTCACTGAGCAAATACTTCTGACACTGTTGAATTAGTTGAAATAATGATGGCTGTGTTGTGTTGCTCTGGGAAGTCAGGTGATTCTAATGATGACTCTGAAATATTTGGAAAGAAAAAAAAAAAATTCCAGTGCTGCCCTCAGAGCTTTTTCCTCGCCTATAAATACTGGAACTTTATGCTGTGTTGTAGCTGTAATGCAAATAACTCCAGAATTAATATATCTAGAAGAAATAACATTTGTAGTGAAAAATACATATGACAGAGTGGCTTTTGAGTACAGTATGCTAAAAAAGGTGTCAGTTTTACTTGGCTCTATCATAATGCACAAATTGCCTTCTAAAGAAAATTACTATTTCTTGTGTCTGAAAAATGTGCTTTAAAGTTTGTTTTGCTATTTAAAGCATTTTTTTTCCTGTACTGTTACCTCTTCCTGCTGTAATTTAACTGGATTTTGCTGCTTCTAATTCTTAAAATATATGGGCAGTATGTGGACAAGATCTGTCAGTGTATGTCTTGAGATCTTAAAACAATTTTGGAGTGGTGATCAAAAGAAGTAGCATATGCTTCCAAGTCCCTTTGGATTAAATATGCTGATTTCTGAATGTCAAATTTGGCACTAAAGTTAGATGGGAAATAAGCTTCTATTCTGGGGAAGAAAATTAAAAAATTTCCCTGAAATCTTCTTGACTTTCAGCTGAGGTGGTGTCAGTTGTGTAGCCATGAGGCTGCTAAGTGAGGTAACTTATATCTTTCCCTTATTCACAATTCACTGAAGAATCCTTTACAATTCCAATGAATAACTCCAGCACATGAAAGCAATCAGTGTTTGCTTCCATCCCAGTTTTTCCAAGCCCTAGGGAAGAGACTGTATAGTTTTTGGAGATTTAGAATACAGGCATTAATAAATGTTAAGTTTCTAGATTTGTTTTTGAAATGTAGTGGAGTCTTACTCCAGTATTCATCCTAAAATAAAGCCAGGCAGAGATGGGTGAGCCTCAGAGTAATCAGTAAGCAGCATCTGGAGAGCAGGAAGTCCAGGTCTGGGCTGTGTTTATTTAATTCCTGTCAGGTACCTGAGCATATCTGTACACCAAGCAATGCCACACATCAGCTCTTGCAAGCCAAGGTTCCTTTGTGCAGGAAATGTCCCACATTATATAAATAACTAAACTTGGAAAAATATCTGAATCTGGCTCTCTTGTTCCTGCCCTGGACAAGAAAGAGGCTCTGGATTCACCTGGTGATCCTTGAAGTTCTATTTTCAGCCCAAGACATTGCTCTTAGGCAGGATTTCTTTGGGCAGTGTAATTAGCAGGAGCTTGACCATTGTGATAACAGCTTGAGTTTATCACTGCCCAGTTATCTCTGTGAAGAGAGGCAGTGTTTCCTGGGGCATTCTGGTTTTATCAGCTGTATTCAGGGAGCAGCACACCTGCACACTCTCCCAGAAGTCCAAACTCTGCCCTAAGACTGGCCTTGCTAAGATCAGAGATAACATTATTTTCCATTTTCCTGGCCTGGCATGCTGCTTCTCATTATTCCCTGCTGCTTTTGGCATCTGGAATTGGTTTTTGGTCTGCAGAGTACAGGGACAGCTCAGGTAGAATGGGAAGAAGGGGTAGGTGTGGGAGCACCAGCCCTGGGCTGTGATTTACCTTGTCACAGACAGGCTGTGCTGTCCTTGCTGAATCATTTCTCTGAAAAAGCCAAAGAAACTCATGGCTCAGGAAAAAAGGGAAAGCTAAAAGCAGAATGAAATAGTGACTAAATGTCATGGATGAGCACTGCAGAGTTCAGGCTGTGCCCCTTTGCTGAAGGGTCAGGGCTGTCAGTGCAGGAGGTGCCTGTTGGACACCTGGGAGAGGCTGAGGTGAGGCCAGGCAGCCCCTGCTGGGTGTGTGATCCATGGGGATGCTGTGTGATCCATGGGAGTGCTGTGTGATCCATGGGAATGCTGTGTGATCCATGGGAACACATCCATGGGAATGCTGTGTGATCCATGGGAATGCTGTGTGATCCATGGGAACACATCCATGGGAATGCTGTGTGATCCATGGGAGTGCTGTGTCCATAAAGTGCCACTGCACAGCCCCTGCTGGTGTGTGATCCTTGGGAGTGCTGTGTGATCCATGGGAATGCTGTGTGATCCATGGGAATGCTGTNGTGCTGTATGATCCATGGGAGTGCTGTGTGATCCATGGGAATGGTGTGTGATCCATGGGAATGCTGTGTGATCCATGGGAATGGTGTGTGATCCATGGGAATGCTGTGTGATCCACGGGAATGCATCCATGGGAATGCTGTGTCCCTAAAGTGCCACTGCACAGCCCCTGCTGGGTGTGTGATCCATGGGAGTGCTATGTGATCCATGGGAGTGCTCTGTGATCCATGGGAATGCATCCATGGGAATGCTGTGTCCCTAACTGCCCACTGCACAGCTCCTGCTGGATGTGTGATCCTTGGGAGTGCTGTGTGATCCATGGGAATGCATCCATGGGGATTCTGTGTCCATAAAGTGCCACTGCACAGCCCCTACTGGGTGTGTGATCCATGGGAACGCTGTGTGTTCCATGGGAATGCTGTGTGATCCTTGGGAATGCATCCATGGGAATGCTGTGTCCCTAACTGCCCACTGCACAGCCCGAGGCTCAGAGGACAGACGTAGAGCAGTGCTCTGCCCATCCTGCTCAAACCTGAAGCCTTGCAGAGGTGTAGTTCTGCTTTTGGTCTGGCTCTGGGGAGGAGCAGCCTCTGCTCCTCAGCTCCCCTGTGCTTTGATAGAGCAGCATTGATTTTATTCCCTTTTTTTTCTATAGATCTGCACTTGCTGTGCCCTTAAAGCTCATTGACCCATGGTGTCTTCTGACACTGAGGGGAGCCCTCCCACTTTCCACAGACACTTCTTCATGTGCCTGCCACACTCAAGAACATTTTTATTAAAGAAAGGAAATTAAAGTACCTCATTCCCAAATCTGGAGCTGGCAATGCATGTGGAAGGATTCTGAATATTTGATATTCACTCCTTGGCCTCTTTGCTTTTATTCCATAACCTGGGGCTTTCGTTGTTGCACATTTTGGAAGGAAAAGCAATTTGGAGTCAGCATAGAATTTGGTGGATATTATAGACAATCCCTCTGAAATCCTGCAGTGGAGAGGCACTGCAGGGAGATGAACCAAAATTGAGTAGAGAGGGCAAGTGCAGGAGGTTTTAGTAGCCACCAGAGGCCAGCTGGTATCTCCTGGTCAGGGGCAGTGCAGGAGAGCAGGGATGGTGGCACAGCCATGCCTTCCCCAAGGGAGGGGCTGTTTTCCCTGGGATGAATTCTCTAAACTCAGTAACAGCTCTGTGGAGGCAGTTCCCTGTTCTGTGCTCCCCACATCCTTACTGCAGTGTCATAGTGGAGGATTTTCACTGGGGATTGCTCAAAAAGCTGGCAATACCTTTTTTTTTTCTTTATTTTTTAAATTTTAGAACATGTTGATACTGATAAAATAGGATGGACTACTTCTGCCTTTTGATAAATTCCTACCACCACTTTTTTTTGGTGCTGTTATTCAAAGCAGTAAAATTGAGCCTCTTCTTAGGAGAAGGCTCATTACTATAAAACTTGATTACATAGTGTTTGTAGCAGAAGTATTTTATGGGTCAGCAGGAAAAAGAACCAATTATTGCAGACTCCTTGCCACAGAGCATGGCTGAGTTGTTGTGTTTCATCAGGTACAGTGTGATCCAAGCTGCTGTGAGCCATTTGATCATCTCCATAAATTAGACCCTCTGCAAAAGGAGTTTTCAAACCCAGCATGCAGATTTTGTATTTGGTTAGAGGAGATAAAATAGTTGGGTTTTAAGCCAACACTTAATCATAATATGGTTTATGTTTCACTTATAAATACATAAAATCTAAATTATTAAGAAACCTAAGCTGTATTTTTAAAAGTGATCTTGATATGTGAGGTTTAAAATCCCAGTGGAAAGGAGGTGATTTTGTATTTCTGAGTCAATTTGCTCCAGATCTATAAATGTATTTGGGAGCCTTATTGCTGTTGACAGTCAGACAAGGGTTTAATGCCTAATTAGGTAACAATCTTTGTATTGTTCAGTTCTTACCTGCAGAAAAGGTAAATTAAAATCTAGATGAAAAGGAAAAAAATCTTGTAACCCATATGGTGTAAAAACTGACTTCCTACCCATACATAAGTTACGACTTAAGGCAGTGCCAGAGCCTTTGCAGTGTTTTATTGGATTCCAGAGCTCAATAAAAATTGCTTTTTTTCTACAGCTCTGGTGGAAAGGAGTGCAAACACCAAGGCTTCAGTAGATGTTACATAATTTGGTCACTTTTTAGACTTCCTGAGCTCTGCATCAAGGTGGTGGACTGGAGACAAAGAGGGTGGGGATTCCTTCTGCAGGTGTCTTAGAAAAGGGTGAGAATTCACTTCCCCCACTGGAAGGAAAGCCATTCCAATATTAACAAGTGACCTGATGTTAACAAATTGCTTTAATTCTGATAGTGCAGGTAAATATTTTAATTCTATGAGCTTTTTTTTTTCTTTTACTGTGAAATAATTGTATAGAAAGACTACATAATTCAGCTGGATCTGGATATAACAAAAGAGGAAATCTGAAGGCTATCAACTCTTGGGACAATGATTTTCCAAAAAAGTCTTTCCTAGGACTTGTATTTAGGGAGACATTAAGCTCACTCTGAAATTTGAAGTGTGATTTAAGATCTGGAAGCTTCAAACAGACCTGAGTCCCTGGGTGAGGGATGCTTTGTTAAATCCAAAAGCTAATCCTCCAGCTGCTCCCTCCCAGAATGTATTGATTTTCCTTTAAGGAGCTGGCATGCATCCCTGGGAAGAGGCCTTTGCTCATAAACCTTGATCAAAGGCATTCTCTGTGGTACATGCAGGTAAAAATTCTACAGAGGCTTTTCTGTCTAAACCACCAGACTGATTTATAATTTGTCTACACACTAGTGGAATGATTAACCAAAAGAAAAAAAAAAAAAAGCAGTAAATAGTTCTTTTTCCTTTCTTTCAGTGAATGGGATTTGCACAAGAAAATCAAATAAAGCAGGGAAAACATGCAACTGATGGCTGAGTTATGCACTGCAAACCCTCTAAATTGAATTCAGGCTAAATACTTATGTAAGACAAAGTATAAAAGCTTTGTCATCATCAGTAGGCCACTGCATTAAAAGAAAACTCAGTTTCTGAGGTTGCACTTCTACAATTCAGCCACTTCTAAGAGCATTATTTGTAAGGTTTCCCACATGCCTGAGGAAGGACCCTCAGCTGTAGGAGAGCATCTATTCATGCTCAGACAGGAAGGTTTGTACACCTCTAGCATCCCTAAATCTCTGTTGCATATTCCTCCTCTTGCAGAGATCAGGGAGCTGGAAGGGGAAGAAAAAAAAAATTGTTTTTCTTCTGTGCACTAGATCTCTTATTTTGATCAAACAGTAAAACCTTTCCAGACAATCATTTACAGTTTCTTTCAGGAGACAGGTCTTCATCTCTTTTTTACTTCTTTATCAAGTCTGCAATGTTGCATTTGTTTCTCAGGTTTTTTTGCAAGTTCCCTTTCTGCAAAGGAAAGGCTGTGCAGAATACAATTTTAGAGATTCTGAAAAGGAAATACTGAATATTTTGCCCAGTGCTACATAGATCCAACACAGCTGGGTCTGAAAGAATCACAGCTATGACAAGTTCTTGCACTTAAGAGTGCTAAAGATGAGCTGTGAGTAAAGGAAAAGGGAAACCCCACCTGCATTAACAAGGTCTGTGAGTAAAACAAACCTGCTGGAAAATGAGAAGTCAATCAAGCTATTTGTGATAATCATTGATTGATGTGAGTGGTGTTTTATGGGAGGTGGTGCCTTGGAGTGGGAGTTCTTTAAAGGATTTCTGTCAATGCTGCTTGCAGGTTTTTCCTCTCGTGATTTTTAAAGCTGAGTCTTCTTAGCCCCTTAGTTTTTGGGAAAATGCTAACAAAGGAAAATGTCTGGAAAAAAGAGTTGTATTTGAAACACAAGCCGGATAGTTGTGATTTTGTAGATGTTGAAGTTACAAGAATATGTAAAACTAAGGAAAAAAATAATGTTTCAGTTTCCTGACCCTGCAGATTAGGGAAGTCAAAGAAATCTATTGTTCTTATTTCTTCTGAATCTGTTGCTGTTCATAAGACACAGCACTGCCAACAGATGCAGCAGATCATCTTTAACATGGTCCCTGGGTATTTTTAATCTAGATACCACCAGTAAGCCCCTTTTGATTTTCAGCATAAGAAAAGCTAAGGAGATCCTGATAAATGTTGCCCTAGCAATACCTGGTTACTGAGGAGACAAGGGAAAACTCAAGGATAACTGTGCTATTGGAGGGGGCAGGAGAAATCTCAGCCTGTCACAGCTGATGGTGAAGTTTTATTTTTATTCTGCCCATCAGCATTTGTGTTTTCATATTGAGGATTTTGTCTCTCTTACCTCCTGGGCTGCCATCTCTGTTTTTCCAGCCTTGAAGAAGAACATAAAACATGCTGCCTTTATGGTTGGCCAAAATTGCAATATTAACAAGGAAGTGTGAGTGAAAATGCCACTACAAATGACATGTATTGCTGTCATTTAGCTTTTGAAGTTGTTACACTCCTGAATGAGGAGTAGCAGATGCTCCTGTTACCTTGAAGAGTCTTTTTCTAAGCCCCAGTTAAATCTGGCATCATCTGTTTCCCAGCCCTACAGTGTTAATTTGATACCAGGCACATTTTCATCCCATCTGAGTGAATGTGAAAATATGAAGAGAGTGCCTTAGGGGAGATTTTCTATTTCTGGAAGTAATCTCCATTGATATATTTTGTAAGCCTTCAGAGTAAAGACAGTTGAAGATGGGTAGTGGGTGATTATTATTTTTTTTTCCCCTACTTTCCAAATTTTTTTACAATAGGCAGGACAAAATGATCAACCTATACAGAGATCCTGTCTTGAGGAAGGGAAGTGTTTTGTATATAGGTCTTTTTTCAAAGGTGATCAGACTGGATTGTTTGTGTTTGTTTTGTCTCTCTTTTTTTTTTCTCAGTATTATCATAATGAGGTGCCTTAAGACCTTATGAACTGGTTTGTTATTTGGTGCTGCTCCATCTACAACCAACAAGGCTCTGGAGCTGATTTTGTCATGAGCCTCCAGGAGAAGTTAAAATAGAAGTGCAGTGAAGCTGCAGGGTACAACTGGTTGAGCTTGTGGCTGTCCTGAGGAGTATCTGATGTTGCAGTGGGAACTCTCCATTAAAACTCTTGGACTTTACACTCTCAGCACCATTGCCCCACTCATCTGGAAGCAGCAAGAAATGCAGGAATTCAGGTCTGTGGGTTGGTGTCCTTTTGGGCTGTTAGTAACTCTCTAGCATTTTATTAGTGACAAAAATAGTAATCAGTAGGGTGGTGACCTGCAGGAGCCACAAACCAGACAGACACAATAATGGATTTTAGAGAACTTTCCTTACAATCTTGGCCACGCAATGTAATCAGCAAATAAAAGGTAAATTTTAGTTAGTTCAAAAGTTACACATTTTTCATGACAGAACTTCTGAATTCTGTGGAATGTAATTTTGAGAGGCTGATGTCTAATATTTCAGGATTAAGGTATTGCCTTTAAACCTGCCTCACAAGGTACTGACTTTCCAGTAAAGACACAGAGTTCAGCTTGGTCTGAGTTTTAAAGATAATCTCTGTGGTTTTCAGATGCAAACCTTGTGTATGAAGATGAGCTGGCTGTGAGAAGGACAGCCTCTTGGAGGAGTAGACTATTTTCATAACGTAGAACTTTTATTTATCCAAGGGAAGTGAATGTATCTATTTAGTTGAAAAAATCACTTTAATCTCACCTGAGTCACTTTAACCCATAATGTTTTCCCAAGGCTCTGTATTCTTTGCACTGTAGACAGCTGAAAAAAATAAAATCATATTTCAGTCTGTAGCTGCTACCAGTCTCTGTAAACTTAGATTCAAATTGATATTTGCCCTACTGTAAAGTACCCTAAGGGTTGTTAGTAAAATAGGGCTGTGTTTGCAGCCTACTGGGGGCTCTCTAACTCTGCTGTTCAATGATCAGGCCAACAACACCCAGGAGTTTGCTGCAGCTATAACAATTGTTTCCATTGATTAGTGCAGCTTGGACAGAGAGCACAGTGATGCAGATATTAAAGCTGGAAAATGAGGTTGGAGCGCTGCTGTCGATAGCAGGTGGGCTGTGCTCCTGTGTCATGAGGATGCCATGGGATCATAATGATACAGCCATTGATCATTGGGATTGGGCTCCTTCAGAGAAAAATGTAGCAAGTTGGATAAGCAGGCAGAGATTTGTTGCCTGAGAACATCCTAATTTTGAAAGTTCTCATTTAGAGATTATTCAGGATCCAGCATGAAGCTGGAAAGACTGAAATCAGTGGATGCAGGTCTCTGGAGTGGGAGCAGTGTCCACTCCAGAGCAGGTTCAGTCACTTACCCAAACACAGCTCATCGACCAGATTGTTTGCAGAAGGAAATAGCTCACCAAAGCTGACATCTGCCTGGAGTGCTCTAAAGATCATGGCATTAGCAGTTTTCCATGTTGCCTTTTGTTGTTTAAAGCAAAATCCTGATCCCAACAGAGATGTCCTCTTTGTGCTTAAATATTTCCACCTGAAAGAATACACAGAGCACCTATATTATTAGAAGTATTCAAACTTTTCTAACTGCTGCCTTGAGCTATTTTGAAAACATGCTTAGATCCTGCTGTTGTCAAAGTGCTGTCGTGTTTTCTAAATAAGGATTCCTGAAAATGGGAACAAAGTAAAGAAATGCACTCTAATACAGTCAGAAGGATCCTGGTAATTATAGGCCAGTTAGCCTGATCTCAGTACCCAGTAAAGCAATGGAACAGTTTATTTTGGGTGTCATCACTCACAGGATGGCCAGGGTATCAGACCCAGCCGGCAGGGTTCAGGAGGGGTAGGTCATGTTTGACCAACCTGATCTCCTTTTATGACCAGGTGACCCTCCTGGTGGTGCAGGGAAGGCTGTGGATGTGTCTGTTTGGATTCCAGCAAGGCCTTTGGCACTGTCTCCCACAGCACTCTCCTGGAAAAGCTGCAGCCCAGGGCTGGGACTCTGTGCTGGGTTCAGAACTGGCTGGATGGGCGGCCCAGAGAGGGGTGGTGAACGCTGCTGCATCCAGCTGGGGCCAGGCACCAGGGGTGTCCTTCAGGGCTCTGTGCTGGGGCCAGCTCTGTTCAATGTTTGCATTGACCACATGGATGAGGGGATTGAGTCTTGCATTAGTAAATCTGCAGAGCACACCAAGCTGGGAGTGTGTCCATCTGTTGGAAGGTAGGATGGCTCTGCAGGGAGACCTGGAACGGTTGGAGGGATGGGCAGAGTCTAACAGGATGAAGTTTAATAAGTCCAAGTGCCCAGTCCTGCATTTTGGCCACAATAACCCCCTGCAATGCTCTGGGCTGGGGATGGCGTGGCTGGACAGTGCCCAGGCAGAAAGGGACCTGGGGGCACTGATGGACAGCAGGCCATGGCACAGATGAGCCAGCAGTGTGCCCTGGTGGCCAAGAAGGCCAATGGCTCCTGGCCTGGATCAGGAATGGTGTGGCCACAGGAGCAGGGAGGTCATTCTTCCCCTGCTTGGCACTGGTGAGGCCACACCTCGAGTGCTGTGTCCAGCTCTGGCCCCTCGGTTTGGGAAGGACGTTGAGACACTGGAGCGCGTCGAACGAGGCTGGAGAGGGGCTGGGAACACAAACCCTGTGAGGAATGACTGAGGGAGCTGGGGGTGCTCAGCCTGGAGAAAAGGAGCTCAGAGGTGACCTTATCACCCTTTACAGCTCCTGAAAGGTGGCTGTGCTCAGCTGGGGCTGGGCTCTTTCTCCAGGCAGCACTGACAGAACCAGAGCACACAGCCTCAAGCTGCACCAAGGGAAATACAGGTTGGATATTAGGAAGAAGTTTTTTACAGAAAAGGTGATAAAGTTCTGGAATGGCTGCCTGGGGAGGTGGTGGAGTCACCATACCTGATGTGTTTAACAAGCCTGGATGTGGCACTGGGTGCCAGGGTTTAGTTGAGGTGTTGGGGCTGGGTTGGACTGGATGATCTTGAAGGTCTCTTCCAACCCTGTGATTCTGTGATCTGAGTGTGCTGGTCCATGGGTTGGTGCACTTGGAGCACCATCTCTGGTGATTCAGCTTACACAGGTCACATAAAGCTGCTGATATTTTTGTCTCCAGAGGTCACTTGCTGAGCCTCAGCCTCAAAGCACATCAAAGGCACTGGGATTCACTGGAATGAGCACCCTGGTACAACTGCTAAATTTCCATTAGTGAAGTGGCCCTCAGTAACTGGTGCTCTTTAAGAACATGGGTTCATCCATTCAAACCCTTGTGCTGCAAAAGCATATTTGAATTTATTTTTCTTCCCATGTTTTCTTTTTCTCCTTATTAAATTATTTAGCTGCCTTAAATTCATGTAATTACTGTCCTTTATATTTCTCCAGCACCTGCAATTCTAATTTGAAAAATCTTAGCAAATTTGGTCCATGTACCTGCTGTAGTACTTTCTTTTGTACATTTACAGTGTAAAGCTTAAATTTTTACCTTGGACTTCTGGGGCCAAATTATCAGCCAGCAGAAGTTTCTGTGACTGCCCCTGTCTTGTCCTAGTTCTACTCTTCCATAAAGCAGGGTCACAATCCTAAGGCAATTTCCCAAAAGAATTGGATGCTTTCAGACAGTAATTGCAGCATGTAGGCGACAGGATAACATTAGACAAAGGGGAAGTCCTGGGTTGTCCTGGTACTGTTTGGGTTAGCTCAGTTTGCAGCCTCACCTGAGGTGTCTGAATCAGAGGCTGTGAAGTGGAAATCTTCTAAAAAAGGTTCTTGTGTTCTGAATTGTGGTGCTCCTTTCTTCGGAGTCAGCTGGGAGAAAAACACAGGGAAAAAAAAAAAAATCTGTCTTTTTTCTGCCTCCTGATTCTGCCTCCTCTGGAATCAGTAAATGCAGAGGCTCTTGAAAATGAAAAATGAGGAAAGGAGAGTTTGCCTTTTTTGCATATCCAAATGAAATAAGGATTGTATTGCTTCTGGGAGTGCAGAGGAGACTGTAGAGGATCTGGGGTCTCTCTGTGGTGGTTTCCAGGGTAATTCAGCAGCTCCAGCTGCTCTGAGTAAGGTTCATGTGAATACTGTGGGCTCAAAGATGCAAAGGCAAAATTCCTCAAATACCTTGTGCTGCTATTGAGTGGCAAGGGTTTACAAGGAAATTTATAGTAAATTCTAACAACTCAGGTTCTCTGCCAGCTGCTTTCCTTTGTGTGTCTGGTACTTCTGCAGCTTGGTTAGATTCAGAGACCTGTGCTAGATTTGTTACCTAAATCTGTGTTGAGACCATTGTTTCTCCTCATTGTACACATTGTACGCATTGTGTGTCTTCTGCTCCTTTAAAAATAATTTCCCTGTTGCATTTCCAGAACTCTCTGGACTACTAATGCTTTTCCCGTTATATTCTTAAATTTCCACTGAGCCTGCAGCACTTAAATGTAATAGTTTGTGCAGTTAACATCTGAACCCGAGTCCTAAAGCATTTGAGTTCACTATATTTAGGGTAGGAATGCCTGCAATTTATTTGAAACTTACATCCTAATTATCAAATCCAGTTCATTTTCTATTTCCCAGTAGTTTTTCATCTGTGCTTGTGTGGCAAACCTTAAAGGACAAATAGAAGATTAATTTTTGAAACCCGTTCTTTGTGTTCTTTGTCTTCAAAAGTCAGAAATCTCCACAGATTCTCTCACTTAGTTTACTTATGTCTTTATTTGTACTTTAAAAATATCTTTCCATCTTTTAGCTGTAGTGACAACTTCTGGGCTGTTACTCTCTGCCCTGAGATTTTAAACAGTTTCCAATAGCTGTTATTCTGTTTGCAATGTTTAATTTCAACCGAAACCCTCAGCTACTACAACGCAAATATTTGTATAGGAGGAAACATCAGCACACTCAAGATAGATTTCATTTTTTTCCACAGCAATAATGCAAAATTGTGTGTTGGCCAGCAGCAAGGGAGGGTAAGCAAAGTCTTTGCCTGACACTTCTGTGAGTGTCAGAGTGGCAGGCTGGATGGGCTCCTGCTGGTGGGGAAATAAGGGAGAGGTGCTGGAAAACTCTGCCTTTGCTGGAAAAATGACAGAGGACAGACACAGCTGCTGTGCTCCACACAGGGAAGAGCATGTGAGGTGTGAGGAGCATCTTCTGCTCTGTGGGCATGCAGGGAGAGATGGATTTCTTCTGGAGCCTCAGAGAGTGCCCCAAAGCCCCTGGGACAGAGGGGAGGATCCACAAGCCAGCCCTGCAATCCCAGGGAATAGTTTGGAGGCAGCTGGAGGACACAGCTTGGTGTTGCAGGTGCCCCTCCCTGTACACCTGTGCCACGGGACATCGGGGTCTGGGTGTGGGCTTGACATCTCCTGCAGGGGTGTGTGCTCCTGTGCTTCCACCACACCTGCACCTCCACACACATCCACCCCTTTGGCTGGAGATGGAGGAGTTGCTTGCTTTTCCCCAGTTTGGTTCTTCTCAGCTTGGTTCTTTTCAGCAACCAAGCTGAGTTGCTTGGATGTGGCATTCGCATTCTCTGAAAAAATTCCTTCGCCCAGGATTTTTCACCTGGGAAGTTGAGAAGCCTCAGAGAAAAGGAAAGCAATTCTCATCTCATTATCTTCTCCTGTGTTTTGCTCATGTGGAATGTGTTTGGAGATTGTTTATCCACAGGTGATTTTTTCATTGGGTTCTGCTGTGAGTTGTTTTCACTCAATGGCCAATCAGGGCCAAGCTGTGCTGAGACTCTGGCGAGAGTAATGAGTTTTCATTATTATCTTTTTAGCATTCTGTAAGTATTCTTTCTGTATTCTTTAGTATAGTATATTCTTTAATGTCATATAGTACCATAAAGTAATAAATTAGCCTTCTGAGTACATGGAGTCAGATGCATCATTCCTGCCTTCATTGGGGCATTTCCTGCTAATACAATACTTGGGTTTTCTCACTTGTGGCTCCAGTGAGAGATGTAGGGATTTAAGCCCTTCATAGATAATGATCTGTTGGATTAATCAATTGGTATTCTCACTTATACAGAGAAAAAACACTGAGTTTTATCCTAAATATATACGTTCCAATGTAGGTCTGCTGTAACAATTGTTTTGTTCTTAGCAAATGAACCAGTCTTGGAAAGTGGCATCAAGTCATGTTAGTAACGCCAGTTCCTTGTAAATTTTGTTTTTACCATGAAATTTCCTTTCTCTTGCCAAAGAAACTTCAGTGGAAATTGGGCCTTCTCACGTTTAGGAGAAAACAAATTAGTATAAGTAGTTGTTCAAAGTAATTATACAAAATACTCCTGTAGAACCAGATGTTTCCAGGCCACAAGTGAAACCATCTCCTTCCACTACATGAAATTATTCACAAGAAACATGCCCCAAACAAGCTAATCCATCTGTCTGTGTCAGAGTTAAAAGCAGGGGGAAAAAAGCGCTTTTGGAGGTTGAAAAGTGCAAAGCAAATGTATGTTAGAGATTAGCTTGACTCAATGTATTTAACAAAATTTTGCCTTGTTATCAACATGGTTTATTAGATGGGCAGAGCCACTGATTGCTTTTTGATACATGAAAATACTAAACATCATTGAAACATCTTGGTTTAGAGTATAAGACAAGACTTTTCACTGTCAGTCTCTTCAGATGTTTTTTGTTCCAGCATTTAGATTTAGAAAGAATTATGTTTACTGGGGTGTATTCTCTAAGTGTGTCTGCAAATTTCTATGTAACTTCTAACACTATTAAGAGTAATTCACACAGATTTAATGCAGCAGAACTTTCTCAGTGTATAAGAACATCTAAACATATCTTGTTCAAAATCACATTTCTAACATTGTTCTTGAGAGAAATATTTTGAATAAATTTGCAGAATGATTGAGTGGTTAGTGAGGGAATTTCCTCTAGGAAGGAATTACAAAACTGAAACTGGTCAAAATCCCCCTGAGGGTTTCTGGCAGACCAAAGCCATGGCAAGGTTTAATTCAGTTTCTCAAGTGCTCCATTGCAGCAGCAGAGTCACATTCCACAGGCAGGCTGGGCAGGGCTCTCCTAGGCACTGCCTTTTAGGCTCAGCTTTGTCCTTTCTCCTGTTTGCTAATGGTTCTGAGCAAATTGGCTCTAATTACTCCAGGTAATGTGAGTTAATATGTCACCTCCAGGCTGCTAATCAGTCAGCTCTGCATGTGCTCCTCAATGATTACAGGTGTAAGTAGGAGCCTGGCTTTGCTGCTCATCAGAATACCTTATTTTCAGCATCTGTGCATTGTTTCACTGGGGATTAGAGGCTTCTGTCTGTGGGACTTCATTTATGGTAGCTCTTGAAGGGTTTATATGTCAGGGCATTGATTCAGCCAAGATACTGCCTGATTTTAGATCATCTGATTCCATTTTAGGGCAGGTATTTTTATTCTGAATAATAGCATTTGATGGAAAATGTCAACTGTAGTTATTCCTACTTAACAGAAGTCTGGTTTTTATTTCCCTTTTGACAAGTTCTCTGCAATCTCTCTGGCAGAGATATAGGCAGCGTGAGATGGGTACTTGCAGAGTTTTGGGGGAAAAAAATTAATTTGGGCTCAATTGTGCAATCTTTGCTAACATAAGTGATCTTATTGAAGCCACTTACTTGTTAATAAGGGCTTTGAGTCCAGCCTTCAGATCATGAACAAAGGAGTGTTTTGTTTGTTTAAAAAACCCTCTGCAATGCCACATACAGAGCAAAGTGGAAATGAAACAGGGAAATGTTCCCTCTTGCAGTAGCCCAGGTTTGTGTCACTTCAGCCAGTAACACATCAGTAACACATTGTGACCATCAGCCAGCTCCTTCCCCACCCAGTGGACCCTCTGTCAAATCCATGGCCCTCCAGTTCAGAGACCAGGATGTCATGTGGGACATTGTCAAATGCCTTGCACAAGTCCAGGGAGGTGAATTAGGAGACAGGGTCACTGTCCCCTAATTTACCAGCTCTGTATCTCCCTCAAAGGCAGCCACAAGATGTGCCCTTAGTGAAGCTGTGTTAGCTGTCACCAATCACCTCCATCTGCTCCATGAGACTTGCTGTGCAAGCTCATCCAGCTGCTAAATGGGGTTGAAAGTTTTGTCCCTTTGCAGAGCAATAATAAAGCTATAATGTGCTCCTGAATCTCAGGAGAGTGTAAAGTCTAATTTGCTTCCGAGCTCGGATCGAAGGTGGAACCTTTGCTGAACTGGAAGGAACTGAACAGTTACACTCAGCCATAATAAATCTGGCTTTAGTTCATATTAATAGATTGAAAATTGACTGGTCTTCTGAGGGAGAATGCTGCTCTGCTGTTGAATCATCCTGAGTGTTCATATGAAACCAAATTTGAGCAAACAAACAGAACCCCACAGTGCCTTAAGCTGGGATCAAAGGGCTTTATGGCAGATCAAGTCTCATCAATGTGACATCAAGTTTTTGCTGAGAGACTGCTGTTTATCCTTTTGCATAAATTCTTACCCCATGTCTGGATATTATGGCTGATTCTGACCAAATGAATCCTGTGAGTGATTCAGTATTGCCAGAGCTGGCACCCATTGCTGTGGGATCATGGCCTCGCTGTGTGCTTGTGGTAATTGATGCCTGGTTTCATTTTTGCCTTCTTGGCCTTCTCCAGGTTTTCATTGCTGCTTGTGGGGTGATGAAACCTGTGTTGAACTGCATGTTGGAAAGATTAGAATTCAAATTAATCAAACAGCTTATGCTAGCATATCTGTGGGAAGGAAGAGAATGCAGGCAGAAAAACTCCAGGGCTTGAGTGTGACATTAAGATGTAGGAAAAAGGAATTTTCCTGAACGTTGCAAAAGTTGAGAGAAATTGATAGCAAAATCAACACTGAACAACAACAACAACAAAAAAAGAAAAAAAAAGAAAAAAAAGAAAAAAGAAAAAATAAGAAGGCTTGGCAGTCCTTTCAGTGTCAGTATTGCTTTAAAATTAGTTTTGCAAATCTATATTTAATTAGACAGTTATTGTACTGTGTGCTAAATAAACACTAATTATTAAACATGGGATTTATTGAAGTGTAATAGGTATTTCTAAAACTCTTAATTTACTTAGCCTGAGTAAACAAATTCTAAATGATCAACATAGCTCCCTGTACAAGAGCTACCACTGCAACTAATGAATGCCAGCATCCAGGAGCCAGGATTATAGAATATTTTCCAATAGGTATTTTATTCCAAGGCATACCTCAGGAATATGGGCTTGTCTGTGTGATTCATTTTAAGATCAGGATTATTAATTATTTGTAGAACCTTGTGCCCCATACACTCCTCCAGTTGCCATCTAAGTCTTGAATGCAACAAGTGAACCCATAGGGGATAAACTCAGCATTTCTATAATTGAGCACCTTGCTTAAACACTCTGGTTAAGAAGGTTCTTGGCAACAGCACAGCTGAAATTGGAAAGCAATGATCATTTTCCTGTCCTTTCCCCCCTCTGCCATCTTTGCTGGCATGGAGAGACACAATTTACACAATCACAATTACACAATGTGATGTGGTGCAGTACATTCCAAGCCTGTCGTATTTTTGTTTTAACTGTCCTCAGAATTAAAGGTCAGTCTGCAACTCAACAAAATGCACTTTTAGCTTTCATGAATTTTGGAAAACTGAATGTACTTTAAGTGAGCTCTTCAAGTCAATGCCCAATTTGATTTGAAAACTGCAGCTCGACTAAACATGCCCAAACAGCTTGATTTCTCTCTTGAGTCATTTGTGTTGCAAAAGCTTGTTTTGGGTCTGGACCCTGAGGAAAATGTCTGGACTTACAAATGTGTGTTACTGATGGGAAATGGATGCTGGTGTTCAAGTTGGGAGCCTGGCAGAGAAGTTTGTACTCAGGTTTCTCCATATCCTTAAATCCTTCATGGAATATCACCTGATCTATTAGGTGTTCACAAAGGATCACAAATATGTTTGGGAAAATATATGGAATATGCTGAGATCTTTCTAGGAGCAGCATCTGGGCATCCATACTTCCTGCCAGAGTATCCAAGATTTACATCCTAGAGATAAAGGGAAATTCGAGGCTTTTTTTGGAAGAGCTCTCAAACAGTCCCTGACAGTCTTTTATCTTGGGTATAAAAAAAAGCCATCAATAATTAGCAGGCTATATTTGGAAAACTCGATGTCTGATGTAATCAGAAGGCTTGGCAAGGAAGAAGAGAGTTTGCATTCTGCCCAGAATAAATATAGCATTTATAAGTGCTTTGCATCTCCTCTTTGCAGTAGAGCTTTTTGTCTTTTAATCCTGCCTTTAAAAAGTGGGTTTGAAGATATTCTCCCTTGAAGGTTTTTTTCTTCTCTGTTTCTCACCAGGCTCTCTGAATTGCTTTTTTTTATTTAGTTTGAGAGTGATTTTATTATATTCTGAAATGAAGCATCCTTCTGAATTAGTCAAGACCCAAAATACCATGGAAGTGCCTATAACTGAGCTTGCAAAAAGGAGGTAAGTTACCTGAATAAATGCTTAACTGATTTGAGACCAAATGTTGGTAGTGAGCTCTAAGAGGGTTTGAACTGCCTTGAGTGCCACATTTGAGTGCCACTTTTTTATTGAGGTGTTCAGGTGATGAGCAAGACTTTCAATGCAGATCTTTGGACCCCCTCAGTCTCAGGCATTGGTGGCTCATGGTTTTTGTACTCACTTTACTATTTCAGTATTTGCTTCGTCCTCTTGTGTCCAAGCATCCCATTTTTTTTTTAACAGATCTCATTGAACATGGATATTAAGAAGATAAATCCCATCTTACCTGCTCCTCCTTTAGGCCAAAGGAGCAGGGTCAGAGCTGGTGTAATTTTTAAGAGTTTGAGGTAAATTTCGCTATTGATTCCTCCTGCTGCTAAACTTGAAGCTTTGCCTTGTTCTCTTCTTCTGTTCTTAATTCTTTTAAGACTTGGTGTCCTTATCTGGACACAAGACTTTTGCTGGCAGAAGCAGCTTATTAATCTCTTTGGAAGACAGATGGACAATTAGCTTTGAAGGAAAAGGAAAGCACAGCTTTTGAGACTGTAATCTCCTTTATCTCTAGATTAACACAGAGCATTCTTGCATGGAAAGGGACCTATATCAAATCCAGGAGACGAATTAGAGTAGCCATTGCTATATTTTTCAGATGGCAAAGTAATTATGTGATTATTCCCATTTTTGTGCAAGCATTGCTCAAGAAAGGAGGGTAGCAGAAAGGATTTTGAGAACACCCACTTTTCTTTACATTCTACATAAATAGGTGACAAAAAATGTGAGAAATAGATTTGTAGAGAATTCTTAAAACTTAACAAAAGGTTCACAAAATATACATTTATATATATACTTTGAGATAAGAAATACTAACTTAGAAATATTATAGAATAAGACAGACATTATTAAAAAATAAATAAAACTAGAAACAAGTTTTAAAAAAGTCTTACAAATAAGATTAAATATTTTAGAGAAATAAAACCATAAAAAATACATTATAGTAAGACCTACAAGAAGTAATTTTAAATGTTTAACTTTAAAACATTTACAGCATAATGTAGCTAAAACTGATAAGCCAAAAGCCACTTATGATATATTGTAATTCAGAAATAGTTTGCTTCTAATTGTAATAGCGTGAATTATAACATCTCTATTGTCTCACCCTTCACAGAAAACTAAAAATAGAATAAAAGTTTTTAAAACACCTCTCAGTAGCCCCATCTCTAAATAAAAAAAAAACCAAACTTAATCCAACAAAAAAAGTCCATTTGGGACATTCGACATAATTAGGTGACAAAAAAATCCATTTGGGACCTCGAGGGAAAAGTGGGAAGTGTAGAATAAGGAAGAAGAGGTGGTGCTGTGAAGGCAGAGTTATCCCAACAACCACAAAGGGTGCAAGTTGTGCTTTTAGGAGACACTAGAATGGATGCTACAAACAAAGACAAAAGCCAACACAAACCTGTATAAATCAAACCAAGTTAGAACTGAGTCTCAGGAGCTGTTCCTGCCAGCTCAGAAGGGCCCCAAGCCTGCCCTGGCTGTGGTGGCTGTGCCTCAAGGGGTGACATCACAGCCACAAGGGCTGGAGGAGCTGCTTGTGATACATGGGAAATGGTGCAGGTGTCAAAATAAATATCTTCTGTGGCATTAAACAGCACTTAGGAGCTGAGGGATGTTACTGTGAGCTGTGGGTAAGAGAATTTAGGGGGCCTTATCCTCCTCTGAGCCATCAGATCTCAGTAAATCACCCATTTTTCTGTGCCTTGGTGTTCCTTTATGTGAGAGTGAGCAGTGGTGGCTCCTTCCTCACAGTGACCCAGGGGCAGGGGTGCAGTGCAGGGTGTGGGAATGAGCCTGGCTGTTCAGAAACTTCTCAGAACCTGCATTGCTTGGGAATAACCAGCACTCCTCCACCTGGGAAATCAGCAACAAAGAGAATTAAGAAGAAAGTGGGGTTTAAAGCTTCTGTTGGATGAACCAGTTTGCAACACTTTATCCGTGGCTAAATTCATACCATCCAGCCTTTACTTGATATTCAAACAACCTTTGTTTTGCACCCTGCCAGAAATTCCTTTAATAAGATGTTGTTCTGCTTTCTGTTGCTTAATGGGGTTGAGTGGAGTGGTTTCACACTATTTCACCTACAAGGTATAGAAAAATGCTGGATAGTGATTTCACTCTTGAGGGGTCAAAAAAGCTGAGAAATAAGCTTGTGAGTGTGCACCTTAACTCCCTGAAATAAAATAAAAAATCCAAGGAAATTGTTTTTACATAATATGTCTTCAGAGGAACGGCACTTTAGCAATGTGCTCATGCAATTCATCACCGAGGTGACAATACTCTAATGATTTATTAGCAATACATCACTGCAATGTTTTCCCCCCAGTGATGTATTGGGGATCATAAAGCACAGAGAGGGACAGCAGACGTGCAGACTGAGTGCCTGCAAAGCCCTGCCCAAGCCTGTTCCAGTTATTTTATTGAGAGAAGTTGTCAGCAAGAATGCTGAGATTTTACCATTCCTGGAAAAATCTGCTGGGGAGGGGGGTCTTGGCATGAAGATTCCTGGATGTGATGGCAGCTGGGGGCTGCAGGCTCTGTGTCTGTCTTCAAACAGTGCAGAAACTCTTGATCAAAGGTTTGTTGACTGATGGTCTGGGCCCTACAGCAACTGTTAATGCTTGGGGTTATTTACTTTTGGTTTGTAGTGCCTCTGGACATTGAAAGGCACCAGGAAATGTCTTTGAGCCTTGACATCTCAGTGTGCAAAGAGTGACATTCTCACATGTGACATTCTCACAAATGTCATGGTAGGAAAAAGGCTCTGTCTCCATGGCAGTGCTGCTGTCCTGCTGTCAGCGTGGGGTTCCACTGTGTTGTCACAGGCTTCCTCTCCCTCTCTGGAGATCACCTAGGAGGTTGTTCAAAAAAATTAAAATATAGCCCTTTCTCACCATTCTCATTTCTGCTACCTCATGTATGTTATCCATAGTGCCAAGAGTGGACTTGCAAATGAAATAGACTTGATTTTATTTACCACCACCTTGCCCATCCTTCAGAATTCCCTCAGAACACTCTCTGAGCCCAGCCTGGGCACCTTCACCATCAGCCAGGAATGAGGCTGCTCTGCTCCAAGGGCAGCGTGGTGCAGGGAGATTTCCTGCAGCAATTCCTCAGCTGAGGTTGTGCTCAGAGCCAGCTCACTGCTACCTGATATTGTTCCAGTTGTTTGTTTTCATCTCTCTGCAATTACCTCCTCGCTTCCTGGAGAGGCACCAGCTTTTCCTTTGGGTGGGAATAGGAGCAGGCAGCTGTTCCTGCTTGCAAACACTGCAACAATACAAATTATGGCAAAGCTCTGCCATTGGCTTGAATTCAAATTGGGTTTGACTTCAAATTTTTGCAAGGCTGAGCTGATGCCTATGTTGGATAGAAAGGGACAGTGGTGTCAATAATATGAAAATAGATTTTTCAGTATTTAGTGAATCACTTTGCTAGGATGAGATGTGTTGTGAACCTGGGACTCCCAGCCATGAACCCATCAAGGAGGCTTTAACCCCTCTGAAAGCTTCCTGGGCCACTCCTCCTTGGCTACTTCTATTTCTGATAAGAGTGTCAGGGCATTTAATTGCAGCAAACACTCTGCCTGAAGGCAATAGTAAAGCATAACCCACTTTATGATCAAGAACAGAATGTACAGAACTCAGCAATGGCTGGAATTTTATGAGGTTTTATGAAGGCTTGACAGGCTCTGCAAAAGGCAACTGGGGGCAGAAATACTCAGCTTGAATCATTTTACAAATCTAGAACCAAAAGCTTGGCTCTACAAATGGAAAAACCTTCCACAGCCTTCCCTTAGCAGTGATAAAGTTCAAGTGATGTTGAGTGAAGATCAGCATTAGCAGGGAGGAGTTTGCTTGAGTTTGGAGAAATCAAAAATCCAGAACCACCCTTTGGTGTGTGTGTCAGTCAAGAGTGCAGCCAAAATGCTGCTTTGTGCCCCCTCAGCCCCTGCCTGGGAGCTCATGATGATGCATACAGCCTAGAATCAACTAATTTGTCCTTTTATTAGAACTTCCACAAGCAATTTAATGGCAGTTTAAAAGTCTGTGGAGTCTGAGCTTTGCTGGTTTGGGTTTTTGTCTCTGCTTTGCTTGATTTTTATTGTGCAAATGCATTTGGATGGAGAATTTCTGGCCCTTCTCCTGCTGAGCAGCCTGCCCTTGTCTCTTTGGCACTGTGGGTGCTGTAGATGTGTTTTGCTTTCTGCCTTTCTGAGCAGATTAATTATCTGTAATTCAGAGTGGATAGGCTCTTAAAGCATCAGCTTTACTGGAATGAACCTGCTTGGAGCACAGCAAAGTGCACTTATCTCTGTGCTAGCACCAGAGCTCTTCAGGGCATGTAAAAAGCTGGGGTTTCTCAACCTGATCCAGATCAAATTCTTCCATTTAAATACTTCTCCAAGCCCTGCTGCAATGGAAGCACCTCTCACATCTGTCTGGAATCCAAGCACCTTTTCAGTATCCCAGAATGGAAGTGAAATTGTATGGGTTGGGCTGTGAATGGCCTCAGAAGCCTTTCCAGCCTCACTGAGAGGCACTTTGAGCTCCAAAGGCTGTACAGATTATTTCCTGCAGGTGTTGCCTAAACAGCAGCTGACATTTGTCTGACTTAGCTTGATTGTGTTGGTTCACACCTGTGGCTGTGGAAGAGAACAGGAGCTGAACTGGGGAAATAAATGGAGGGTGATGCTTATTTTTGGCCCAAAGACAGTCCAAGTATCATATTAAAATAGAAATATAATATTATATCTATAAATAATATAAATAAATAAGTATATATAAAAACATATATAAAACATACATAAAACATATACATATATAAATCCATACAAACACATAACATAACATAACAATATAAATATGAATATATAAAAAGAAATAAAACCATAAATATTATCTTAGTGTGCTGAGTTGTATTACAGCTGTATCCAGAAGACAGAACCAGGCAGCTTTTGTGTCCCAGACCATGTCAGGCACTCTGTGTCATGTAAGTGAGCCCCAAAACAAAGAGGCTGCAGAGTAAATCAGGAGGAGTGGATTAGGAGAAGGGTTTTTACTCAGAGGAAGACAGACAAATGAAAGGATCAGCCTCAGGTTGTGGAAGGAGGCTGAGGCTGGGAATTGATGTCAGTCTTTGGCATTATTGACACGTTCACTGGTTCAACAATGGTGCCTAGCACAGGCTCCCTGTCCTGCAGCTCACCAGTTCTGTGGAAGATGTTAGAGAAAAAAAATCTCTCAATTACTCTTCCTGCAGTTTCTGCTAAGAATTCCTGAAGTTCCATTGTAGAGAAAATGCTGAGGCCATCATTAAGGTACTAGAGAGAAGAAAGAATATGAATATTCATTTCACTCCTAATAACTTCCTGCTTTGAATTTTTCTTTTGAAAGAAGATTTTTTCCCCTTGCCTTGGTGGGAAAAGTAGAAGCCATCAATAGCCCTTTTTCCTATGTATCAAATGAATTTATATCCAAATCAGCCTTTTGCATCCTGAAGCAGAGAATTCCACGGTGCAATTGAGGGCAGCATGAAGCAGAATTTGTTTGCTTCAAACATTCATGCTGATAATTTTTCTAGTTCCTCTCTAGTTTTTGTGTTGACAGACAGAATGAGCAACCATTTCCCCCTCTGTGCTGCTCCGGTCTGTGCTGCTCCCAGATTTATATTCCTCTTTGCTTTGCTCCCTCCAGGATGAAGTGAATTTAATTTAAATATTCTTGGGATAATTTTGATTATCATCGTTGTTCTGCCCTCTACTTTAATTTTAGCTGATTCTCTTGCAGGAGGTGAGGAACAAAGTTGCACAAAATGGTGAAATTGTGGACTCACTGTGGATTTATTCAGTGCCATAATGATGATTTCTGTTCTATTCTCCATTCCTTCCTAATAATTCCTAACATGCTATTTTCTTTCACTTCTATTGAGTGTTGAACTGACACTTTTATTGACCTATTATAGCCTCAAGATATCTATTACTGTTCCCCAAATGCTACCAAGGTGCAATCCAGGCTGGCTTTTCCTCTTGTGTGCATCACTTGCCATGGATCAGCACTGAATTCCATTGCTTTGCAATGGAAAAACACATTCCACACTCTGGACCCCTCCAGTCCATTGCCTGCCCTCTGCAGTCAGATCTCACCAGCCTGAAAGTCTTGCTAAAACCAGTTCTCTTTGTCATCTGGCTTTTCCAGAAACACAGACTGAAGCCATGAGAAACATAAATGAGCTCCCAGAAAACTTGTTAATTCAGAATTAAGGTTGCTCACCTGAGATCTGTTCCATTAGCAGCCCAGTCCTTCTGTGTTTTACACAGAACAAATGCAAGTGGATGAAATCTCTTACCTGAATTAGCAGGCAGCAGTCAAATATTTACTGAGTCACTTATTCAACTTGATTAAATGAACAGAATATTAAAAAAGCAAGAAAAAGGGGGAATATATGCAACAAAAGCATCCAAGCAAAACAATTCTATTAGCCATTCAAGGAACAGGCTTTTGGCATTAGGGGTGTTGTTTACTAATTGGATTTACTGTAGCAGTGATTACTTAGTGTCTCACAGTTTTCTCTACTTCCACATTCACCTCCTATAATAAAATAGTCTGAATAAAATCTCTTGTGCTTATGGCAAGATTCCCATTTCCTTCAAAGACACTTGGGTCTGACCTCTCTTGTGTAAGAGGTTTTTAAAAGATCCAAATAGTATAATCTTGTTTTCCAGCTGATGTTAGAGCAGCTCTGATGGCTCTTTGTCTGTGCTTTTCAGGAGATAACAGACAGACAGATCATGCAAAAACCAGTTTGAGAATTTTCCATTACTCCATGCAGAGTAGCCACAGAACATTTGTGAAATGATAAAACCTGCCACAGTAACCTGAATTTTCAGATTTCAGATGTGAGTAGCTCAGGAATGAATGAAGAGCTGAGATTTGTGTTATAGGAGCTACAATGTGCTGGATAAAACAATATTTATTTCTCCAGAGTGCTTACAGTAATTCTTCCTCTTGAGCTTCTGCAAGCTTGAAACCAACAGTGAGTTTTCTCTTTCTTTGTGTTTATCAAGTTCAGTGTAGGGGCTGATTTGGCTCTCAACTCCTTCCAGGACCACTTTGTCTACTCTGTAACTGTTGCTTTGTTTTTTACCTTTTCCCCTCAGTATTCAGCCTGAATTTCACTGCTCCTGATGGTTCTCCCACCACTTCATAAATCTCAAGTCTGAGACTTGTGAATTTTGAGTGGTACTTTGATGTTTTACAATTATTCATACCTTATATATTGATATTGTAGTTCTCATTCAGAACATCTTCAATTCCTCTTATTCGTGCTCCTGTTTCCCTTTGATCTGTATCATCAGTGAGTTCTTATTCTGTGTGCTGATACTTTCTTCTGTCCACTTTTACAGATCTTGCCACTTCACTATTGATTTTCTTTTCTCTTTTTGTTTGAGATATATTCTTTATTTATATCTTATTCTTTATTATTATTATCTTTAGGTTTGGATTTTTTTTCCCCAACTTATGGGTAATTGTTTTTATCCATATACTCGATCTAGTATCTTTCCCTTCAACCAACTTCCCTAGAAAACAGCCAGTCAAAAAGAAGCAGAGAAGAATAGAATTAGATCCAGGAGATTTTTGATTTAAAATGAAATCACAGGAAAATCTAACCTATCTCTCCATCACTCTCCCTCCTTAGTGACTCTTCCTCTGTCTCCCCAGTCCCCCTGCTCTCCCTTTTCTCATTCCCTCAGGACAGCAGCCTTGCTGGAGCTGTTTCCTCCTGCTCTGGCTGGGTTTAGGAGCTCTGTGTCCCTGATTTCCTGGACCAATTCTGTCCCCATGATGTGCTGCTGTCTCCAAAGGCCATCCTGGTCTGGCAGCCTGTGACTGTTTCTCACAGATGGGGTTTCCAGGCACAGAGAATTAAGCAGATTACTAAAATTTGTTTTCTAGCCTGGTACCCTGCAGACATGGGATCTCAATTCTTCTCTCTTCCCCAGACTTGAGGTGGATGACTTTGAGACTGCTGTGCAACTGATGCATGCCAGCATCCAGGAGCCAGGATTATAGAA
>VYZP01029507.1:0-82541 GCA_013400635.1 Hypocryptadius cinnamomeus
ATACATTGCTCAGCTTCAAGGTCTTTGTGGATTTGCATCAGTTAACAAAATTGCTGAGGTCCTGTATAGTTGCAAAAGGAAAAGCTCATCTTTTCCTTTATCATTGCAGTCAGATGTTCACTACTGCAATCAGATGTTTTCCGGAAAACAGATTTATGGTGGCTGAAGGGGATTTAAATAACTGCAGTTTATAAAAAACCTTTTCAAGTTTGAAAGTCTTTATTTTACCAATGTGGGGTTTTTTCTCTGTCTGAAACTTCTGTATGAAATAAACCAACAGATTCCATAAAAATTACTTTAATGGTTTCATTGGAAGTCTAAGTAAAAAATTGAGAAGACTAAAATAATTGGGGTTTGTTTATTTTACTGTACTTATGAGGCTTTGATTGTTTACTAAAATCCAAGTATTTTATTTAAAAACAAGCAAACAGAAAACCCAGCAAAACCCTCACTCATTTGGCTTGCAGCATATTCTGAGTTAACATTCATCTTCTATTTACAAAACTCACAATGCAAGTTATTAGTTATTTTAGGTTTGGATTTAAAATTGTTATTTAACTACAACAGTAACAACTTTTTCCATCAGAGTTCAATTTTCGTCATGTGTTTTCAACGTTAAGAAAGGATTAATTCTTCTTAATATTAGGTGAGCATTGCCTTAAGATCAGACTTAACTGAAAGTGCTGATTTTAAGTGCTGTAAATAACAATCACTTCCAATGATTCTACATCAGCCTGTGCTGTTGCAGAGAGGCTGCTTTGGGTTCATTCAGTTTTGTTTCCATTACAGATTGGTTGGGGGTGGTGGTTTAGGTTTTTGGTTTGGGGTTTTTTGGTGGTTGTTTGCAGGTGGAGTTTTTCAATTTGTTTTTTGTCAAGTGCACGTTGCTCTGTCACCAGACCTGCCGTGAACAGACTGAATTAGAATTTCTTATGCTTTCTCCTATGCAGAATTTCTTATGCTGTCTCCTAAATTCAATTTTAAAATGGTAGTTGCTACCCAGTAAGATTCTGGGCACTCTCCTCAGTGGCATTGTAACCTACTTACTTTTTACACCCATGCTTCCTTCTTGCACCTTCTAGAACGGTTTTAGATTACAAGTGAAATATCTGTACTTTTTCTTCCCTGGTTCTTGAACATAGTCCAACATTCAGCTCATCTTCCCTCATTTGCAAAATGTTTTGCAGGGAAATTTGATTTTTGGTTGTGTTACTTGAAATGATGCTTCAAGAATGTTTTTTAAGCAGCACGTACCATGGTGCTGTGGTTGTAGCTCTTTCAGGTGATGAATATAATGGAAACACATTATCATGGAGTGTGCAGACAGGTTCAGGTCAAGAATTTGACCATTTAATTGCTGGTTATTTTCATGGAACTTGGCTCTACTAAACTGTTTGAGTTCAATACATGATGTTCCACTTCAGTCACTTTTTTGAACTTCTAGTAAAACAGCATTTTTGCAGGACATCAATGATAATTTGTAATGCAAACAGACATCATGATAAGATAAGCTGTTCATTCTCTCTGCTGTTATTATTTCTTGATTCATGCGTGTCTATCAAAGACCTGGTATAATCTTATAGCTTTGTTAAACTCTCATTACCACAGGGGATATGACTGGCTTCAGAATATTTGACAGTTAAAGAAAATCATGCTACCCTTATTCCTTGTAACACATCTGAAAAGTTAAACCACATTGCCTTTGTCTTTTCAGAGAATGGACCTTGGAGAATGCCTGAAAGTGCATGACCTGGCATTAAGGGCAGACTATGAAATAGCATCCAAAGATCAAGATTTCTTCTTTGAGCTTGATGTATGTATTGTGTCTTAATGGTGGAGAGAAAGCATTAGTTTATGTACTTAGGTGGATAAATTGAGCAACAGATGTTGTGTTACAGATTGAAGGAAGACTTTTTCAAAAGTGATTTTATAAAGAGGCAGAGAAACTCTTGGCACAGTTACATGAAAGATACTTGACTCTTCATGACTATATGCTAATTTGTGTTGGTAGTCATCTCTAGGTAGAACTGTTAACAGCCTCTCAGAGCATGATAAACCTGAGTGCTGTCTTAGTGTTGTCAAATAGCAAGCAAATGTTAAAGCTGTGTATGCACGCTTTGAAGAGAGTTTGAAATTCTACACTTAACAAAGAAAGTAATTTGATATTGAAGATAACAAATCATATACTGTGTCTCCATACACTATAGTTTGTTTTGAACTCCCAGCTAGGAAGTTAGTCTTTGCTAGGACAAATGAGTTTGGGTTTTTTAATTGTTATTTGGCAGGATGGTTAATATACCTACTTAAACCCTAGTGAAAAAATTTCAGTATTGCATGTCGTGGCTGGATGGAGTGATCCTGAATAGACTTCCAGGAATTCTAATGCCACTAGAAATACTTACTACTACTACTACTACTACTACTACTACTACTACTACTTCTTCTGTCTTAAGACAGGTTCACTTCTGAATTTCTGCAAATACTTAGAAACTATGGCAGTGTGTAGACTGTAATTTTTTTAACCATTTGTATGAATATGTGTGATTAGTCAGCATGAACCAGTAGATTATTGCTTCAATAATCACTAATAAAAACTTGTGAAAGTGAAGCCTTAATAAACTGGAGAAGCCTTACAGCTAATGAAATATTTATATTCTTGACAGCATTGATCCTTGTTCTTACTGATGTTTTAGGCAATGGACCACCTGCAGTCATTTATTGCAGACTGCGACCGGCGAACGGAAGTGGCGAAGAAAAGACTAGCAGAAACCCAAGAAGAGATCAGTGCTGAAGTTGCAGCTAAAGTAAGCATGGCAGATGAGTTACTGCTGTCTTTTTGGAGGCCAGTTTTTCTAAGGAGCCAGTTTCAAGTTTTGAAAATATATCAAATCTGAGAATTCCTACTGAAGAGGGGGAAAAAGTAATAAATTTTCTCTGTCCTTCCTAAAACTGCCTTTAAGGCACAGAAGAGAACAGAGGGAAGAGACCTCTGATATTTTTGACCTCAGGAAACTTGACTCTGAATCTATGCTATAGAAATGTTAGTAATTCATACACTTATTGATCCAAACTTAATCTATAAAGTAAACAAAATCAATGTCCTTTTTTCTATATCTTTTTTGAATTAAAAAAAAAACTATAATGTTTCTGCACATATATGCAAATGCTAGGAGAAATGGTTGTACAAATATTAATTTTTCAAGACTGGTATAGATAAGTGTGAATTATTTGCAGTTTGCTGAACAAAATCCCTTTCTGGAATTTTACATAGACTTGGTAACTTAGCCTTTTTCTGTGTTTCTTGCAGGGAACATTTTCTGTTTCAGTTCTGACTGGAGAAGTTCTCTCTGTGTGTTTCTTTTAATTCTGTCCTTCTAATTTTGCATATCATAGCTCAGTAGTAGTAGTTCAGATTATTCTCCATAATTAAAAGTATTTCCTGTGTTAAGCCTTTCCTTGTCTTTGAAGGCTGAAAGAGTTCATGAATTGAATGAAGAAATTGGGAAACTGTTGGCCAAAGTAGAACAGCTTGGAGCTGATGGGAATGTGGAAGAATCTCAAAAAGTAATGGATGAAGTGGAGAAGGCTCGGGTAAAGAAGAGGGAAGCAGAAGTAAGTTGGTTTTGTAATGATTGGGGGATGGAGAGGGCAGGGTCAAATATTAAATTGCTTGGCCTCCGTGTAGTGCAAGACATCTCTGTCAATTCCTTAGCTAATTGCTACATATAAAACTGAATTGCTTTGTGGCATCTGATTAAAGATTCTACCCTTTAATCCACTCCTATACCATTAATATTATACTTCCACAAATGATGCATTTTATCTTAGTTTGGCTGTGTTGGTCAGTTGTATCTGTGGACACTGCCTTTGTGGGTGTAATGGCTGCACTGACTTGCCTGGTTTGGTCTCATGACTTTTACTCTGGCAACGCTGTTGTAATCTCGTGCTGGAAAACTTCAGTGAAATGATCCATTGTATTCACTAAAAGAGAGTTCATGTCTTGTGTATCAGGAAAGTCAAAATGATCCTTGTAATGTTCAGGTGACAGAACTCGCCAAGAGCTTTTCCATATTATATTACACAAAGATACTGAAATTTCTAGAAACCAGTATCTGCAGTTGTTTCAATACTACCAGAAGGATTGCTGGCAGTCTTGCTGGTCCATCATCTGAATGTATTTAGGTAAATTTTGCTCAGAAAATGTGTTTAATTAGTGTCTAAAAAGCAGGTAAATTTCTCAGGAAACTAATGCTGTTTTAAATGGGGTTCAGAATTAAAACTGGTGTAATATTTTCATAATGCATCAACATAGTAATTGTAGTGTTAATGTGTATTCATTGTTGTACATGAAAAAGTACATCGTCCTTCTATGTAATATAATCTGAACATAGTAATTACCCAACTTTTTTTTTTTTTAATTTTAATTTAATTTTAATTTTAAAAATAGTTGCTGATGTCCTGCTTTTAAATATGTTCAGTTTTCAAAATAAGGAAACATGCCCTGTGTCTTAGTGAGACAGTTGAAGTATGAGTAGTGTGAATTAACTAAAGGGTGTTCTGGTGTACATTGAATTTGGCTATTTGTCATGTCTCTTCAGTAAAGTGTCATCCTTGTGTTTAGGTGCATTTTGAAGTAACAGCAAATGTTTTTATTTTCTAGGAAGTATACAGGAATTCTATGCCTGCCTCTAGCTTTCAGCAGCAGAAGCTACGGGTTTGTGAAGTGTGCTCGGCTTATCTTGGTCTTCATGATAATGACCGACGACTTGCTGATCACTTTGGAGGAAAACTACATTTGGGATTTATTGAAATAAGAGAGAAGCTTGAGGAACTCAGGGTAAATCATTCTTACATTTTTTGTGTGTGCTCCTACTTAAATTATTTGCCAGGCAGCCTTAATGAAATATTTCTTTCTGTGTGTGTGATTTTTTTTCTCATATCACTTCAAGCTTTGGGAGTTCATTAGCCTAAAAACACTAAACATTCTAATTTAGCATCCATTACCTGGATAGATTTGTAAGATGACCTCTTTTGCACTGAGGTAGATTAAAACACACATTCAAAGTGATGCATCTTGGGAACTAAGAATTTGAATCTCCTTTTGAAATGGAGAACTGTATTTTGAATGAACAACAGCAATATTGGAACATACTTAGCAGTTACAGGAGATAGCCAAATGAACTTTGCTTTTAGCCAGATGACTGACTGAAAGTAGTAAGGAGGCTCTTGACAAGAGCATGTAGTAAGGAGGATGATAACACTTGGAAAAGTTTTCCAAAAAATGTAAAGAAATGCTTGGAACTCAAACAACCTGCTGTATGGTGAATGGCTAAAATTCAATTTGTTTATTTTACCTAGACAAAGATTAGGAAATTATTTTGATTAGAATCTAACAACTCAAGGCTGTAGCTATCCAAAATAGGAGTACCAAATTATGTATATCTTGAAGTCAGAAATAATTGTTATGGGGAGGTTGCCTGTTCTCTATAGCTTGATCATTTGAAATCCAGTTGGAATATTAAAACCTATCTTGACCAGAAATCATATGCCAGAAGAAAGACTTACTGGAATGATATTCTGGACTTCCAGTTTTCAGGAGGATGGATTTGAACACCGATACCATTTATGACCATAATTTATGACAAATTATGGAGTTCACAGTTCAGTTAAGCATTTTAACTGTAGAAATCACTAAAGACTGTAGCTAAATTGGTTGAATTCCTAAGAGCAGAAATTGCTGCTACTGGATTTGAATAAATTGACTTGGTTTATGTTCTGTAATATTCCAGCTGTCTTGCATGGATACTGTGACTTACCCTTCGGAGAGCCAACTCTTCCTGTTGATGTTGCCAATTTAGGCTCCTAACTATAGCTGGTGTAACTTAAGTCTTAGATACCTAGAACAGGTCATGTGTACTTCCTCTCATCCCTTCACGAAATTATGCAAAGAGTCACTTGAACAAGAAACCTTGCTTGTAGTTAAATTGCTGATGTTGTACAAGGAAATATAGAAATATAGATATAATTTGACGAAAAGGGTTGAAATAACTAATTATTTACATCATTTGGGACAAAATATGCATGGATAACTATTTCACATTCCCAAAGCATCAATAAATTAATCTTACAAAGTGCTTTGCTGATAAAGAAAGAAAACAATAACTATCCCCTCCTTCCTCAGAGCTCTCCTCAGAGATCTAATCAAGATGCTGCTGGGGCAATTCCACCTCTCAGAAGAAGGTCTTTTCAAAGAGTTGAATTTCTTGCATCATGTCCAGAAGGTGGCAAGACTTGGGTTTGGCCAGATCTCCAGTTGTGAGTTCCACATCTGAGGGCCCTCTACTGAGCGTGCCTTGTCCCCAGTAGTAATGAGTTCACCCTGGGGGCTATCAGCTGAAGCATCTGCTCTAACTTTGTCCCACAGTGATAATACAGAAACAAGTAGCCTCAAAACTTAGGTGTTGGCCCAACCCAGTCCTTTAAGAAACAATTAACTCTCCCGGTTCTGATTCCTTTCTGCCTTTCCCCAGTGTCCAAAATATGATAGGATTGGCATGGAAACTCTCACATTAAAGGCATGACTTACTGTTCTGAATTCCCCTTTATGAAAAACTTAATATTTAACTCTGCATATTTCAGGTCTTCGTGTAACACCCACATGCAGCTCTTCTGCAATAACTTCTGTTTCTTCAAGAAAAAAAATAAAATACATGCATATATACTGAGGAAGAGAGTGGGAATAATATACAAGGGAAAGGGGATATGCCTGAGGGAAAGAACTGAATGTTAACTGTCTAGATTATTTTTATAACACCTTCATGTGAGAATTTTTTTAATATAACTTAATATATTCTTTTGCTTTCAGAGGATTGTGGCTGATAAACAGGAGAAACGAAATCAGGAACGTCTGAAACGTAGAGAGGAGAGGGAAAGAGAAGAAAGGGAGAAACTAAGGAGGTAGGGATCTGTTTTAATTGCATGTACATTATGACCTATTTATGTTTAATAAGAAAACTGATATAGTTCATACACATTTCTAAATACGCAGAATTACAATAGATTGCATTCCTTGGAAACTTAGGATTGAGATGGAATTTCATTCTAAATCTTAAAACATGGAATTGTTCTCATAAAAAGCCTTTTTAAAAACTGCTGATAGTATTGTCTCTAGATATTTGAACAAAGGGCCTTTGGGATAATTTTCAGGCATGTACCTTGTTATGAGACCTGACAGATGTGAGCTTACACACATATGAGCTCTTACATCTCTTATCAATTTTCTTCAGTGATGTTAGAAATTTTCCTTATTGGAAGCAGTTCAATGTATGATTAAGGAAAGCAGTTCCCTGTTCTTCTATGGAATAGCAGCTTCCAGGCCTGGTGGGGCTGGAGTGGAATGGAACCTGAGCTGCAGTTCTCTTGACATGTTAAGTTTCAGAGGTTAGCAGTGTGAATTTCTGAAATCTGTTGCAGTTTGGTACCATTTGCCTATCAGGAAATCAGGGAATACTGACTTCCCCTGGAAGCTTTTTCTGTGGGAGCGATACAAGTTAAAAAGCTGGTTAGATAATCTTCTGGGCTTCTAGTAGAGTAGTTGCAAAAATAAATTTTTAAAAACCCAACCAACACGAAACAGTGTTTCCTGATAAACATATTACAAAGATGTTGACATCAGATAATAAAAGGCCTTTAAATACTTGCTGCTAAAGAAAGAAATACAATAACAGGTCAACTAGTCTGGTTTATTATTACTAAATTGCACTTTATTTGATAGTGAGATTCTCTTAAGAAAAATTACTATTTTCCATTTATTTCAGGTCCAGATCCCACAGCAAGCATGCCAAAAGGTATATAAATCTGCAGACAAGGAATACCAGCGGTGAAGTTAGCCTTTCACAAGCTGGAACATTTTAAGACTGTCTAGCACTGTTAGTTTAAGATGTCCATCTTTACAAACAAAGCTTTCTGTTACATAGTCATCTCTCTGTGTGTTTGTACACTATTTATCACCATGCTACTGAGTTTATACATCTACATCTATTTTGTGGCTATTACAATGCAACTTCATGTCCCAAATAACAATTAAAACACAGAGAATTGCTTTTTCTTTACAAAAGCTTCTGGCTAATATGTTTTGGTGAAAGCCCATGTTTTCAAAATCCCTAATCACCAGGTTAACTCATCAGATCACCCATGAATAGTACGAGTGTAGTTTCAAATCTGCACAGTTGAAGGTCACCAGTGAGGTATGATTGCAAAGTTATTTGGAGGGGGGTGGAAAAAGAAGAAAACAGCAAATTTGTATAGTGTTTAGAATCTTCCAGATTAGTTTTGTTGTTGTAGCTATGGGGAACAATATAGTCCAATTTTTAAAGAACATCATAACAGATTCTGGCAGATGATCCCTGTCAGTGCATCATTAAGTTCTTCTTTTCCTGATACAGATACTAGTTTAAAATGTAAAGAAGTAGATTTTTTTCATATTTTTATTTGCTTTCAGGAGCCTGGATTGGCTATGCTGTTGCTATACAGTCATGAATTAACGATAAAATTGTCTGCATTAGTCAAAAAGGAGTTTGTAGGTTTTCTGATGTTGCTTTCCCCTGTCTTGTTTGCCTGTGAATCAGACACTGCAATGGCTCTGAACACTGCAGGCCATTCATTCTCTGTACAGATGTGCCTACCATAGTGTGTGTAATGTTCACAGTACACTGGTGAGAGCAGTGTGTGCTGTAAGCCCTCTCTGCTCCTAGGTCTAGGTCCCGAGACCGCCGCAGACACCGCTCTCGCTCAGCCTCGCGGGAACGGAAGAGACGGACTCGATCCAAATCCCGTGAGAAACGCCACCGCCACAGGTCCCGCTCCACCAGCCGCAGCCGGAGCCGCAGCCATCATAGAAGCAGGCACAGCTCCAGGGAGAGGAGCCGAGAGCGCAGCTCCAAAAAGAGGTGAATGTTGCCCTAGAAATAAATGGCTCTTCCCACCACACAATGAGCATTTTCACACTAAATTAAGTTTATGCTTACCACTTAGTAATTTCATCGCATTCTGAGTCTGTCTCAGATTTCAGTTACAACTTCAGCATATTTATGATATGACACCAGAGTGCTTTATTCTCTATTTTTTTTAATATAACAATAACAGGGTTATGTATTATTTCTGTTTTGGATGAGTGCTACAGAGTATTGGTGTCAAGTTGATACCAGTTTCATGCAGTATAGAAAGTGAAACAGCTAATTTTCATTTGAACCCAGGGATATCAGCAGTCATCTTACTGTCAATGCATTCAGGTTTTCCCTTGGGCTCTTGTTCCCAACACCCATCTGTTGTGAACTGCACCAGATAAAAGTAGGTTTAGGTATGCCTGAAGGTAAACTTCTTGCACTGCATCTGAAGATTGTGCTTTGCAAGGATCTCTCATGGAAAAATTACTGCAGGGAGCAGGCTGGGGTTGTTGCTTGGATTGGCTGGCTTGTTTACATGCCAGAGGAGAGCATAACTTAAAAGATTGGGATTGCACAGTAAGGCATTTGGTAGGGAGGTGTGCTCATAAACAGGATTCCTTTCTTGTATAGGTTACCTACTGTGGCATACTCTGAAAGCAGTACAGTGAAAGGGTGCACAGTCTTAAAACCCTGAGACTGTTCACCTGCAAGAAGATGAAAGGTCAGGTTTTGAAGTGACCACACATGCAGGGCTTATAGTTCAAATTATTTCAGGAGTTAAGTCATAGTTACTTCTGCAGGGGACTTGGGCACAAGGTACCTGGTGAACAGTTGTACTAACTCCAGGATGAAGCTCTTATTTGGCATGTAGCCTCTCTTCTTCTGTGACATACAGTTTATGGAATAGGGTCATGCCTGTGGATCCCAGTGTTTTTTGCAAGTACTAAGTCTTGCAAAACACTACATTGTAGGGAAAGTAATCTTTTCAGATGAGCAACTAACATGAAAGGTCACTTCTTTGTAAGCTTACAAAAGGAAATTAGTAGAGGAGCATTTTGCAGACCTTAGTTTTGAAGCTTGGAGGTTAAGTGACAGTAACTTCCTGTAAGTGGAGAGAGTACTGTCTCACGGTCCAGGCTACCAAATTGTTTGACTAGGAAATGACTGGCTAGCTGTTAAAATTTTTCTGTGAAAATCTGTATTAGAACATTTTGTGATTGCAGTACATGGTAAAATACAGATGGAATGTTTTTCAAAAACAGACTTAAGTGCATCTGTAAGGGAATATTGAGGAGGGTGTCTAATCCACATAGGGTCTTTTCTCCCATACAGGTAGCTAATTTAGTTTAAAACTACCTAGTTTGTTTAACAAAATAGTTCTTTTCTGTCTCCATCATAAAGGTTTTGAAAATGCCTATTTATCAGAGTAAAGTATCTAAAAAGAACACTACCCCAACCTTTCAAAGTCACACAACAGTTAATTCTTATAACAAAATATGGTTGTAGAACAGGTTCCAGATTTGTTTTGTGTTTGTCATATAGAGCCTCCCTTCCAGAATTACACTTTTAAGCAAACTCCTGTTTTTAAATGTGTTTTTTTAAGTTTGTAATTTATAGTCTGAGAAAGGCTAGACACTGTTCTTAAACTAGAGACTGCAGATGAGAAATTTCCTCTCAACTCCAGTTAATGTAAGCTTGGACGTGGAGGCTGAAAGTAAGAGATGTAGTGAAGCACATTGATCTTAATCTGGGCTCTGTAATAAATGTGGATTAAATCTTACCTCAAAGTACTTGTCTTTTGAAGTAGGAAATGGAGAAGGGTAGAATGATTTGGTGTCTTCTCATACACTTCTGTTTATATAAATCTAAAGCTGAGTTGGAAAAACGAAGAAAAATATAAAACGGAAGTGCTGTTTGATAGCTACCAGTTCATGTGTAATTTGAATTCTCAAATGCACTGCACTTTTCAGATCCTCTAAAGAAAGATCTTCCAGAGACAAAGAGCGTTCAAGAGATCGCGATAGAACATCCCGTGACAAAGACAGAAGCTCGAGGGAGAGGTCGCCGCGGGATTTCAAAGACAAGAAACGTTCCTACGAAAGCGCCAACGGCCGATCGGAGGAGCCAAGGAGCTCAGAGGAGCGTGAAGCAGGGGAGATATAACTGGCTGTATATTCACCTGATCTCTAGCTTCCGATGGAGTTGCATACTTTGGTTTAGTTTACAGTTGTTCAAAGGGACACCAGTGAGCAGTTCCAACACTGATACAACTAGGGTAGATGTACAGTATATAAAAGTGGTTATAACAAAGTGAGAATTAAACCCCATAAATTAATGGTGCCTAAAGCTGGGTCCTGGACTTCCACCAAGTTGTAAAACTTTTCTGAAAGATGTCTCTTTATTCAGGACAACAGTTTTATGTACCAAGATGCAGATCTTAATGTTTTTAATCTCCTTTCCATTACAAGTTAGTGAACAAATTATATTGTACTACTTGCCTTGGGTGCTTTTGAACCTTTATAAATTCTCCAATTCTGCTCCAGTCAAAACAGCATCATTGAAAGGTTGTATTTGGGGGGGATTTCTTTTTGTTTTGTTTGCTTTTTTGTAAGAGGGTGGGTGGATGGATATTAACTTTTACTCTAAGATTATGTTCCCAGTGCTGGGTTTTATTTTTGTTTGGGATCCTAGGAGTTGATTACAGTGGGAGCATTTAGACAGGAACTTGTGCTGGAGAAAGCGGAAATGTCTTTTTACAGTGCCTATTTAGACTTGGAAATTGAACAGCTGTTGCATTACATCTTTTTTATTTCTACTTAAATTTTGAAATCAAAGCCAGTCCCATATCTGTACCATTTGATTGGTATGTGTTCAATATATTTGTTTTTTTCCAGAAGGACTCTTTCTGCTTTTTCTTGTGGAGTACATCTTCAATTGTATTAAAACAAACAAAAAAACCAGCAACAACAAAGAAAAATTAAGAACAAAAGAAATAAAAAAAAATAAAAAGAAACCATATTGTCCAATAACTTAACAAGGATATACTGGTCTATTAAGGTGCTTAACTAGCAGTTCAGTCTTCTTAAAAATATGTGACTATTAGTTTTTAACATACAGATGTGTGCTAGGAGAAGCAGGCATTCTTACAATCCTGATTACGCATTCTTACAATCCTGATTGTAAGCAGTCAGTTTACAATCCTGATTATTCTAAAATCTTCAAAAGCAGAAACATGTGGAGTCGGAATTATAGAACAGTTTGGGTTGGAAGAGATCTTAAAGATCATCCAGTTCCACCCCCATTACTGTGGTCAGGGACATCTTTCTCTAGTCCAGGTTGCTCAGAGCCCCATCCAGCCTGGCTTTGAACCGTTCCAAGGATGGGGCATCCACAGCTTCTGTGGGCAACCCCTCACCACCCTCACTGCAAAGAATTGATTCCTAATATCGAGTCTAAATCTACCCTCTTTCAATTTCAAACCATTCCCCTTTGTCCTGACACTACATGGCCTTGTAAAAAGTGTCCCTCCATTTGTAGGCTCCCTTTAGGTATAGAACATGCTGTAAGATCTCTCCAGAGCCTTTTCTGCAGGCTGAACAACCTGAATTGTCAGCCTTTTGTCATAGGAGAGGTGCTTAATCCCTCTCATCATCTTTGTGGCCTCCTGTGGGCCCACTCCAATAGGTCCATGTCCTTCCAGTGCTGAGGATGCCAGAGCTGGATGCAGCATTGCAGGTGGGGTTGGTGGGGGTCCCACCAGAGCAAAGCAGAGGGGCAGAATCCCTTTTCTCACCCTGTTGCCCACACTGCTTTGCGTGCAGTACAGGACACATTTGGCGTTCTGGGCTGTGAGTGCCCATTGCTGGGTTGTGTCCAGCCCCTCATTCGCCCCCAGTCCTTGGCAGGGCTGCTCTCCATCTGTTCATCCTTCATCCTGGATTTGTGCTTGGGATTGTCCTGACTCAGGTGCATCACCTTGCACTTGGCCTTGTTGAACTTCTTGAGCTTTGCACAGACCCACCCCTCAAGCCTGTTGAGGTCCCTGTGGATGGTATCCCTTTCCTCCAGTGCATTGACTGCACCAACACCAACTTGCTGAGGGTGCCCTTTATCCAAAGGGGTTGCTGTCCATTCTGTTGGATTGAAAGTGCTTTGGGGTATTTAAACTACTCAGATATGCCCTACTCCCACACAGAAGAATTTAGATATTGGTAACTTTTCCTCCTTGTGATCACACCACTGAGTTACCTAATAGTGATGCTTAAGAGCAGTGTTTGTGATGATTAATTGGCATTTCCAGCAGGTTCTGCAGCCTGTCTTTCCCTAGTGCAAGTGCCTATGAACGCCTGCTAACAAACACTGTTGTGTAATACCATTCACTCTGTGTGTTCATCCTCAGTGTTGTTTCTGCAGTGTCTTTGGCGTGTCAGAGCACCACATGGGTGATAATTCTAACACTGAAGGTAATTTAGCAGTGTATTGGGTGGCAGTGAAAACTGGAAGTGGACCTTTACACCTTTGCAAGGACTTGGATCCAGCACTGCACATTCCACTTTGAATTTGCATCATTTTAAGCTGCCAAAGTGATGATGACTAACTACTTAAGTCTTTTTAAATTTTTTTATCCATTTGAATTTGTGAGCATGAGTTTCCCTCCTGGGACTGTTTCTTGATTTCCTGGATGGCCCAGGTGGTTGATGGATGGAAGTTACTGGTGTTTGTCCATCTGCTACAGCCAGAGTGTAAGTGTTTGAAAACATCTATTGTCACATAGTTGTTAATGGAATTCTAGTGGTGTGACAAAAGGTGACCAGTCATTTCTAGATATAGCTTACATAGCACAAGTGCCAGTGATTCCTTTGGAATTCCTTTTTGGAACAGTATTTCAGAAATACTCAGGACCTGTCTCCCCCTGCAGCCAGCAACTAGAAATTTTGTATTGTAAAAAGGGGGAGGAAGGGAGAGTGGGTGAAACATGCATATTGTGACAAAGCAGTATCTAGACTCCACACTAGCAAATTCTGGATAATATACCATCCATTTTACAAATGGCTTTTAAATTTAAATTGCAAAAGGGAGATTGGGTTTGGGCCTTTCCTTTTGTAGAGGAAGTACCACACTAAATGTTAAGCAAGAAGCTATCTCTGATTCCCTCATAAAATAATCTGAATTACTTGTGGAAATACAGGACTGAAGTGCAGTTGGGAAGAAAAAATTAAGATGACTGGTGAAACACACTTAGGATACAAAAGATTTGGAGCATCTATCAGAAGAGGAGAGTTGTGCCTAAATACGGATCTTCCACTCATCAGAACCCAATGACCTTAATTTCCAGGATTGCAGAACTGAGGTATTCATCACCTGTAAATTTCCTGCTGGACAGCTGAAGTGTGGTATGGACTGACCTTAGTCTTCATGGTTAAATAGATTATGAAATGGAGCTCTTGAGGGAACCTAGGAGTGCTGTAGCTGAGCATCAGCTTTTGAGATCTTGGAAATTTTGCTGATGCAGTTGTAGCTCCATAGCAGTTTTTATCAAACTGAAGATGTACAAAATTAGCAGAAAAAGTAAATTACCTAACTGATTTAAAGTGTTTGAACTGCAGTGAACCTGCAAGCATCATTCCCATATTTCATAATCAGTCCACATTAGTCAGGGGAGTGCAAAACAAAAAAGTTAAGATGATAAGGAGCTGGAGAATGGTACATTACCAGAAATGAGATCCTCTCCTGAACATGGAATCGTAGAATTGGTTACCTTGAAAAAGCCCATCAAGAACATCGAATCCACCCACTAACCCAGCACAGCCCAGCCCACCACTAAAGCATGTCCCCAAGTGCCACATCTTCATGCCTTCTAAGTACCCCCATGGATGGCAACTCAGCCACTTCCCTGGGCAGTCTGGCCCAGGGCCACCACAGCCTGTGTGTTGCTTTCCCACTGCAGCAGGAGGAACCACACAGTAAAATGGTGACATTTCCANAAGTGCCACATCTTCATGCCTTCTAAGTACCCCCATGGATGGCAACTCAGCCACTTCCCTGGGCAGTCTGGCCCAGGGCCACCACAGCCTGTGTGTTGCTTTCCCACTGCAGCAGGAGGAACCACACAGCATTACCTAACCTAAGACTTGCCAGAGCTGCCACAGGAGGCTGTTCCTCTGTCTCCTTGCCTCCCATCAGCTGTTCAATCTGGGAGTTACCATCCCATTACTTCAATGATAGCCCTGTCCTGGAGCCCCTGTCTCTGTCCAGCCTATCTTGCACCACCCATCCCCAGGGGCAGTGGGAGAAAATAGGTAAACCAGCTCTCTAAGCCAATGCAAAGTGATGATTGAGCAAATGTTAAATAGCCTTGAAGCATGTAGCTTCAAATGTAGCTGAAGAGAGAATGGTAGCAAGACTTCAGACCCCTGGGGCCAGTGCAAGGCAGCCAAGGGCATGGGTGGCTACATCCAAGCAGATGGGTTTAGCTGTAGGGACACAGAAGATGGGGGCTGCAGTCATCATTAAAGTATAAATGCAGACTGAGCCATGCTTCAGAGGCAATGGCAGTGTGCAGAGTGTTGTGTAGGGGCGTGCAGCACTGGATAACCCCTCCAGTTTACTGTTCTCTGTCCCATATTTCACATGCCACCTTCAGTATCATTTTCCTTTATTCCAAGGCAGTAAAGATTAGTTTCTTCTGATGTAGAGGCTTATAAAAAATGTTAACGCCCTCTTCGTCCAGTCCTGCGTGATGGTTCTTGCTCTTCGGTTTTTTGCTTTGATCACTTTTTTCCCCTTGCACTGTCACTACTTATGTAATTATTTATTCTTTTCAGTAAGACCTGAAACCTGTCTTTCCCTGCAGTTTGCAAAACGGGGAAGCAGCAGACTGCTGGGCAGGAGTTGTATCAGCAGCAGGAAATGCAAGGAAAGAGGAAGAAATGTTTCCTTCCAGCCCTGGCTCTCCACTTTATCCCTGCTTTCCCCTCTGTGGCATATAATGGAGTCGGCAGACAATTAGAAAGTTCTCTCATGACTTACCTCTCCTGGCTCTGGCTTTTGACTTCCTGTTGCTGGGGAAACTGCAGTCCCAAATCCCTTCCCCTAGGCTCAGTGGTGCTGCCAGAGTACTGCAGGCAAGCAGAGTTCTAGGAGATGCACCATCAGAAAGGCAGGATTAACTAGCAGCAAAGCAGGGCTGGACACCAGCAAGGTCACAAAGGGCCTGAGAGCAGCAGGAGCTGCCGTGGCCGTGGCTGTACAGCCCTTTCCCAGGCTGAAACTATCTGACAAGTGCTGACTGTGGTAAAGTATTGATGGTGATGCTCAGTTAAGTGCACAAGGGTTAGAAATCATTCCAGGTGCTGGCTCAGAGAGGCTGCAAAGAAGGCACTTTTACAGCACTGGTCCTGAGGCACCTTCAGCCTGGCTGGAGCCTCTGTCTCCATCTCTGGAAGGTGGTAAGTGGGGGGGGACTTTGCATTGGAACCACTGTAACTTTTCTAATTGCTGCCTTCAAATCTTCTGAAGCTCAAACTGGTTTGCAGCAGAGCAATGGGAGTAAAGAACTGCCACCACCTCTTTTCAGAGCTTTAACTACTTGTACTCCTTTAGAGGGATTTGAGACTATAAGTATTTTTTTACACGTCTTGTTCTTGTTTTACAGTCCTTGCCAGTGCTGTGCAATATGCTTCCCTGTCTCCCTCAGCTGAACAGAAAACAAGCCAATAAAGCAGCCTGCCCCATCTTCCCCTCTGGCTAGAGTTCCTCTTCTGGACTTTGGGATTTAGCATCCTTTGCCAAATGCAGTGGGTGATGAAAACTACATGTTGAGTGAAGGAAACCTCTGCATTTTTACTTGTTTACAAAACTGTTGCATCGTGGTGAAGTGAAAACCATGAGCAGCCTGATTGCCACAAATGTGATGAGTGCCTGGGTGGGAGCTTGAGCTGGTTTTGGAAATCCCCCAGTACCACCAGTAAATGTGCATTGAAACCAGCTGCCACTGCTGCACATCACCTTTTCTGTGAAGCAAATGAGAGGGCACATCTGCTTTCTCTGTGTTTATTGCATTACATTGAAGCAAACCAGCATGTGGTTATTTGCACCTATTAGCTGATTATTTCATCAAGTCTAAGGAATACGAAGAAAAGCAATCAAATAGTTCAGGACCCAGTTAGCACTGAAGGGAGGCTCAGGCTGTGTGACTGGACTGAACGAGTCCCATGCCAGGCTGAGGCCCCTGTGCTGCCCACACAGCAAGGCAGGCAGCAGTCTCCATCAGCTGACTGCATTTTGAGTGCACAAGAGCCAGTGAGCTCTACTCTTGCTTCATGTGGGAACTCAACCCAAGTAATTTCCTGGGAGTAACGGTGAAATCCACACCCTGGAGAAGTTCATCCCTGCCCAGAGGGGTCAAGTGGTGACCGCACTCAGTGTTTGTCATCCCGTGTGCTGAAAGCTGCTCTGAGAAACCAAGGTTGGGTGACTCTTCTGGCTCATGCAAGATGGGACTTTCCTCATGTCTCTCCCAGATGTTGGTCATTCCCATACACCACTTCCACCTTGTTTAAGTTCAAACACAAAACAATAGTCAGGCCTCTTAAATAATAACCTCTACCAAGATTCTGGAGATTGCTCAAAATGGTCTCCTTCCTGTCATTTGTGAGGATAGAGAGGTGGTAGGTGAGCCAAAGAGCTGCTGGTGCTGCTGGCAGGAGCAAGTCTTTCTTTTAGGAATAGAAAGCTTAAATTCTCCATCTTAAAATGTAGTCTTCAAGGACGGTGGCCAGAGGAACCCACCTGAAACACTGAAACTGCAAAGCATATCAGGATTTGTTGGTTGACTTTGATGTATCTGCGGGTTTTGTTTAGCTGTAGAAACTCAGTTAGCTAAGGAAATTATTGACATTGATATTCTATATTGTATAAGCCTTTTTTCTTGCTTTTTTTAATTTTTAAATTTTAATTTTTCCAGCTGTGGCTGGGGGCCCAAAAGCAGCAAATCAGTGCTGGCAAGTTGTTTGAAGAGCCTGGAGGGTGCACATCCTCACCAACCCTCCTCTTTGTAGATGTTGTTCAGGTGGGTACAGATTTCATTGGTCACCTTCTCAAAGGAAGCTTTGCAGTCTCCACCAAATTTCTCCTCCATCAGTTGTAAGATAATGTCACAGATAATCTAAACAAGGAGAAGGGAAGAAACGACCAGTGTGAACTTTTCTCCATATTAGAGGCATATGAACTTACATATCTTTAACTGGGATTCTTGGAGGGCAGAAAGGGGTACAAGAACAATTCAGAGCATATGATCTGCAGAGCTTGTAACAGGGCATGGAAAATAAGCTGCATTATAGAATTCACAAAAAAACTGCTGCTGGTGTTTTTAACCACCCCAGTTAATGTTGACTGCACCTGTCACTTAAGGATGGCTGTATAGAACTCATGTGCTTCCTCCATCCACTGCAATCCTTCTCCAGGCTGTCCCAAATATTTAGAGGCCATGATGAGCCCTTTGTTGGACACCTATGGAATACATGGCTTGGGGGGTTTTTCCCTGACCTTTCCTGCTCGTTGGCTATCCAGCACTCTGTAGCAGAGTTCTTGCAGTCAGGTAGGTGGTATACTTTGAAATGCCAACTCCTTTCCTGTACAGCATTTATTGTTTTGTGTGCATTTTTACCCTAAAAAAGTATTTTCAGCCAGAAATCATCCCTTATTTTCCCCCTCATTGAAAATTAGGCCCACTGCTTTTGAAATCACCTTCATTTGGAAATAATCTTTGCCAAAAGGTGCCTCTTTTTTGCTGTGTAAGGCAGACAAAATAGTTATAAATGCACTTTGCTAGTGACCTTAGGTGGATCTGGGCAAGTAATTTGATCCTATATTTATTATTTGAGTTTGTTTAATTATGACAATGCTGTTGTCATTGTTGCTCGATAACAGCTGGTTTAGTTGTCCTGGAAAGCCTCAGCTCCTGTTACAAGATAAAAAATACATCAGGGACTGAAGTTCAGTGTTAAAGTGCTTTTCTGTATCTTGTTATTAAATGGCAGGTGTGGGAATCATATTGCACTGAGAAAACCCTCTACAGCTCATGGGCAGCTGTGCAGCTCCCACCACATCACCTGCCTGCACCACATCTGCTGTCCAGCCCTCTTCCCCACTGATGCAAGATCTCTCACTCCTGCCATCTTCCACCACCAAGCTCCTCACCTTCCACCACCTCCATTCTCTGAGGCATATATATGTGTTCCTACATACACAGCCTGTGTTCCTCAGTTCTACCCCTCAAAGGGGGAAACGTGCCCTCCTCACAATTACACCCTTTGGGAAGAGGGCTGCTCACTCACCCTAAAGTTTTTGGGGTCAATCTTCAGCTGGGTGGCATGTTTCTTGCCAAGTGGGGTCACTATGCCAAGAAAAGCCTCAGAGTTGTCCAGGTGTTGCACCATGTCGTTGATGGCACTGAAAACCTTCTTGCCATGGCCCCTGACTTGATCTGACTGTTTCATCTCTTCGGCAGAGTCCATGCCTTTGAAATGTGTGAAGTAGGACTTGGTGTCTGGGTGCTCAGTAAACATCCTGTTGAGGAATGAGAGACATCCTGACTTGTGGACCAAGGTATTAATGCAAGCATAGCCACACATTCCAGGCCTTGCCTTCTGCATTTATGTCCCTTTTCCCCTTCTCTTTATAAGAACTGCATTCCTTGTTTCTCCTTTGCCTTTTGCACCTGTGCATAACCCCCACGCACATAGCAGCCAGTCCTCTCTCCCTTGCCTCTCCCCAGGGCATTTTCTTTGCTCATTCCACCTTAAAACCTACAACAGACTTATTCCACTCCTTTTGAAGATAGTATTTTCTCAGTGTTAACTCTGTGTTACTTTCACAGAGAAGTAGGAGCACGTTCACGTTTAATATTCCCAAAGATGTTCTGGACAGCAGATATGACCACTGTGATACTGGTGGGTGTTATCATAGAAAAACCCTACTATTGGTTTTGTTAATTAACCCCTTCCTGTAGTCCACTGCAAAGCTTTCTTACTGCCTGTGATGAATTGTTGTTTGAGTATGGGGTACTGCTCATTCCATTTATTCAAAAGTAACACAATTCAGTGTGTTTAAAATTACCTTTGATCAATTACAGTCATCTTGGTCAAACTCTTTTTAACAAAGCAGTTTACTGCATTGGGTAAACTGGTTATCCACCTGAAATATCCATAGCAAATTCCACATTGCATTTCACAGTCACAAAATGGTTGGGCTTGAAGGAACCTCTGGAGGTCATCTGGGTCAATACACTGGTCAAGCCAGTTGCCCTGGACCATGGTCAGATGGCTTTTCAGTATCTCCATGTATGGAGACTCATTCTTTGGGCAATTTATGTCAGTGCTCAGTTGCACTCAGAAGTAAAAAAATTATTTCCTGGTATTCAAGGGAACCTCCTGTGTTTCAGTTTGGGCACACTGACTCTGGTCCTGTCTCGTGGCACCACTGAGACGAGCCTGGCTCTGCCTTCTTTGCACTCTCCCTTCAGGTTTTTATGTACACATTGACAAGATTCCCCTGAGCTTTCTCTTCTCCAGGCTGAGCAGTCATAGCTTTCTCTGCCTTTCTTTATTGGAGAGATACTACAGTCCCCTCATCATCTTCCTGACCCTTTGCTGGACTCTTTCCATTATGGCCATGTCCCTCTTGTCCTGGGAAGCCCTGAACTTCTCTATAGGCAGGCCTGGGGCTGTAGGACACTAAGGCAAAACCTTCTAGAGTAAATTACCCCAGGGAGCCAAGCTACTGGATGCCACTAACATTTTATGGCTGCATTTCTGACCCTAACTGTGCTCAGATTGTGTCACCTGTAGAAGGAAAGAGCAGCATGTAAGGCTTTGTGAGGGTAAACGAAGCACAAGGTGTGACATACAAGAAAGCTGGAGGGAGGGGTAAATGTCTGATAACTAGAAATAGTATTTGAACTGATCCATGCTTATGGAGGTGATGTAAGTCGCAGATGAGAGTGGAATATGTGAAAGGTGAACAGAAGAGAGGGAAACAGGATGGAAACTAAGAGAGGAAAGTCCACAGAAAGGCCACAATACAGTGGAACAGATGGACTGAGGCTGAAAGAGAATCAGAGGTGAAATACTAAGTTTTAAAAAAGCATTAAAAGAGTTTAGAGGTAAAGAGGAAGAGGGAAATAATGCCCATGTTTTGTTCCCATTCTCTTCCATACCACACTTTCTTTTCTTTACCTTACATAAGTGAAGATACTGTTCTTGTCTCTTCTTTTCCCACCCCTTTCTTTTTACTTTTCCTTGTGTGGATTGCTCCTCTTCCTAGCAAGGGCTGCATGAAAAACATCATGACATGCTCCTAGGCAGTAACTTCATCTTTGCTGTTCCTCCTTCACCTCTCCAGGGCAGCAGTTGGATGGGCTCTTTCCTTACCTGACCAGCACAGCTGTCCCATTGTCCTCAGCATCCACATATATCTTCTCCCAGGCACCACGAGCACTTTGCACCTCTGCTTCAGAAAGTGACATTGTGGAGGAGATGTTGGCAACAGAGGGTGCAGCAGGAGGGAGAAGGACAGGGAGGTCCTGGCAGGGTCCTTCTGCTCCAGTTCTCTCCTCAGGGCTCTCTAAATACTGCCCTGGGGATTTAAGAGATCTTGAAGGGTCTCTTTGTCTCTGTTACCCTCAGTAACATTTCTGCAGGTTTTAGAGCTACCTAATCACTTTTAATCAGGAAAGAAACCAACCACATGAGGAGGAGGACTAGCCCTGTAGTCATAGGTCAGGTGCCAAAGCAAAGGTCTCACTGTCTGCGGAGAGAAGGGAAAAAAGGCAGTTTTCAGTGGGGGAAAAAAAGATCAATTCTCTTCCCCTCTCACTCCTGCCAAAGCCAGGGCTTGGCTCCTTTTCCTGAAGGTGATCCTTGCCTGAGCACTAATTTTCCTGGTTTTCTCCCAAGAGTGCTGCTCTGCTGAGGGCACTGTGGTGCCCTGCCATCCCCTCTCCCTGGCACTCTTTGGTCTTTCAGAGATCCTGTTTCTAGCTCCAGCAACTCTCTCCAGTCCTGCCTTCATGCCATGGTCTCTGCTTTCCCCACAGCTCTCTGGTTTAACAGGGGCTCACCCCACAGCTGCTCCCAGCCTTGGTCCCATGAGGGTGGGAGGCTTCACCAGCCCAAAATGACAGCGTTGCAGGGATGGTGATGGCAGCGTGGCACAGCATCCATGGCCATAGTGCCCTGCAAAGCCACTTCATTTTAGCACTGCAGGTAAAGGGTGCAGCACAGCCAGGCCAGGAGCAGAGGCATTTCACTTCCCTAATCGTCTTGGCCTGCAGCTGGGATCTCTGTCCTGTCTCTGAGCTCTGATTGCCTGGGAGAGAGATAAGGGGTGGAAGAAGGGCCAGAGTGGAGCTGCAGACAGCATCTCTGGACTTGTTACAGTCACAGTCACTTGGAACTGGAGGCAAAAAAGTTTTCATGGATTATGCATGCAATGCCTGGGCTTAACCTCTGGCAGGAATGTTCTGGTTAAGTCCAGGGCACGCACGCAAAATAAGGGCTAAGGGGCTTGAGAAACTGCTGCTGGATGCTGAGGGCAGACAAAACCTCATATTGTTTGGGATGGTTTAGAGGAGGGGAGGAACAGGTGTGAGGGGAAAAGATGCAGCATGTCCAGAAAAACCAGACTGATACCCCAGGGCAGAAGGAAAGTGCTGGATGCAAACTCACAGGGACTGACTGGTCTTGGTGAGGTTGTGTCCCACTGCTGCTGAGGGAGGCCTCAAATTACTGCACTGAAATCTGTCCCCTCTTGCCTCCCTCTCCCTTTTTACCACACAGCAAATAAAGAGCAGTCTGGTAAAGCTGCAAAGCAGTTGTGGGTGCCCCATCCCTGGAAGAGTTCAAGGCCAGGCTAGATGGGGCTTTGAGCTACTTGGTCTAGTGGAAGGTGTCCCTGCCCATAGCAGAGGGGTTGGAACCAGATGATCTTTAAATTCCCTTCAAATCCAAAACATTCTATGATTCCCTAGAAGACTTCTCCTCTGCTCTCCCCCATTCTCCTCTGGGACACTGCAGTATGAACATGCTCCATCCCTTGATATATAGTCAGACATCCTGTCATGGGCCAAAAAATACCTATTTTGAGTTGAGAAATTTCAATCCAATTACTTTATTGCCAAGTAACAAAACCAGCCAAGAAACACTTAGATGCCTCATTTCCCCTGTCCTGTTTCCCCACCCCATGCTGCAGGTTACAACCAGACCTTTTGGTGAGACCATGGGTGGTGCAGGAGCTGGGGTTGGTGTGTGAGAGTCCCTTGCTCTTGCTGCTCCTTGTGTCCTACTCAACTGCTCCAGCATGGACTCTTCCACTGGTCATCATCCTGTTGGATACTGTACCTGCCCTGAACTTGTCTTTCCCTTTTCAGTGTTCCCTGCCCTTTCTCAAACACGTTTCCATGGAGGCACACTAATCTTACTTGGTTGGCCCAGTTCTGGGGCGCAGTGTGACAATTTTGTCTTTGACCAAGCCAGGTGTCAGCAGCACAGGGCAATCCCTGACCAGACAAAGCAATGACATCTTCCCTCAAGCATGTCACTATGCTCTCTCTGTGACATGCTTTTCTATTCTTCCATCCTCTGGTGTTACTTTTACTGTTTTGGAAAATTATCTTCTATTTTCCCCTTGCATGATTTGCCAAGTCCTTGTAAGGTGAACACAATAATCCCTCATAAAGTTTTGACCTCTCTAACAGGGCTATATACATTTATGGTACATCTCAGCAATCTCTGGCAATTGAAACAAAAAAAGCTCCAGAAACCCATTTATTTTGGCCTGGAAATGGAAAAGCTATGAAAAATGTGCTGTTTAATCATAAAGTCATTGCTGACACCTCCCTACATGTGAGCAAGAGAATGAGTGCTTGGTTTATTTCTTTTTCCTCTCCTGTGGTTTGTTTTGTTTATTATGCCAAAGGAAGTGAATCCTCTCAAGCATAATTTCTATTGCAAGAAGAGACATATTTTCTAACAGGGGTGAAGCTCCTCTGGATGTTATCCCTACAGAAAGGAATCCTCGTATGCAAGAGCAAATCAACACATTGAGTCGAGACATGATTTTATTACAAATCTGAAGAATAGGGGGCCAGGCCAGGCCAGGCTTTTTCCAACCTTTTGGAAAACAAGCAGAGTCCTTTTTACAAAAAGATAGCCAAAAACGAATCCTACAGAAACAGGAGATTGGTCACTCATGCTTGTGTAACGAAATTTTTAATGTGCATGTGCTGATCTCAGCCTAGTTCATTATCGTATCATTTGCACATACAAATTCCCCTGGGGATGTGGTCTTTAACATTATAATTATCTAAGGTAACTTGAGGTTGTCTTTACATCCTATCACCTGTTGCTAAGTTATCGTTTAATTTTATTTTGTTAAACCTCTGTTGCAGTTTCTGCTTGAGTCTATTTGAATCATTACTTGTCAAGGACATAAGGATTTATAGCATTCTCTTCCTAGGGTCTCTTCATGGTTCCATTGCTCCAGCACCCCACTGTCATGGTTTCAAGGCTAACTTATAGTTACTGTGAGCTTTTTGTGAATCTTTAATTTACTCTGACATCAAGCAAGCAGGGTGAACCAGATGGTGCTAGGAAATCTGGAGCAAAAAGCACAGCCATGGTGTTTGGGCTATGACAAAGCTGTTCCTCTCTCTGTCCCCAGCTGGGGGAGAAGAGGATGTGCCTCCCACTTTGCTGCCAGGAAGTGGTGTCAGTACTGCAGAGTGGGGGTTGCTTTCTCACAGTTTGCAAGAAATCACGTGCTTTAGGCAGGAGGCAGCTGGCAAGATCCAGCCACAGAAATGGGTGGCACCTTCTACTCACTCAGCTATTTAGGATCCAGCAGCCATCACACCTCTAGAGCTCACTGATGTCCTGATTACAGGCACTGCAAACCTCAGTGTCTTTTCTCATCCTTGAAACTTGGGGATCTGTGATTCTGTGATTTTTAGCACAAACACCCTATTTGTTGTTCAGCGGGGTTGATCCCCAGCTCAGCAGACACACCTGTTTCAGAGGATGGCTGCCAGGGGCTCAGCAGCTGTAACTCTTTATTTTCCCAACACCCATGGTAGTGTCAGGCTGAGGGTAGAGCCCCCCATATTGCCAGGTTTTAGGGATGCTTAGCCCAAGACCCTGACACTCAGTGCTGCTCTCACAGAAAGGACAAACACCTGCATCTGCTCATGCCCAGTGTCTGAGGTTATCAACATAAGGCTTTCCCCACTGCCACTTTCCCAGACCATACTTCCCTTCCCATTCCAGGGCCTTGGTGAGCTCAGGTGGAGCCGTGTTGGGCTTTCCACTGGTGAAAATACCAAATGCAAAGAGTAATAAAAAAGGAGGATTACTCAGCTTCTTGGGACCTAGCCCCCAGAATAGCCCTTATGAAGTGTTCAGAGTGGTACCACTTGACATGGTAGAAATGCACACTGGGGTCTGTTGTGAATATTTTTATTGCATGCATAAACATTTTAAATTTAACATTTAAAATTTCAAAATCATTTCACTTTTATATACCATAGGGCATAGCATATATGCAGGTTAGTCCTCTGAATGCTGCTCTCATGATTAACAACATTCAGTACATGGCCAGCAGTGATTCTAACATGATCATTCAACTAATAAGGATGACAGTGCTGAGTTTTCTTGCACTGTATCCAGCTAACCAAGAATTTGCATTGATGGAGGCTGGTGTTCAGCAGAGAAACTTTACGTCCTTAGTAAAGGGGAAGAAAGCCAACTCCACAAACCCCAGCCCACCCTGAACCATCAGTGTACTATCAGCATCATTCTAGATCCAAACCACACACCAACATAAGGGTTGCTGTAAAGTTAATTTCACCTCAGCCAGACCCAGCACACTGCAGGACTGCATCCTTTTTGTGGACAAATTTAGGCTCATGAAGACTTCACAGTGCTGAACTTTTGCAGAGGTGCTGCAGGCAGGAGGAAAGAGATCAGCTTTTAGAGATATAGAAAATATCATGTCCAAATCAGTGATGCAGAGTACCAGGGCTGAACAGAGGCATCAGGCAGCAGCATATGCACTATTCATACCTGTAATGTTACCATCTGGCATTCATTTTGCCCAATTGATGAGACTGAATCACCCAATCATTTAATGGAAACAGCACTCCCACAGGTTTTGGACAAGCCCCTAGACTGGCTCACTCAACTCCCTTATCTGGGACACTGGAGCTTTAATTACATAGAGTTTATATAAATCATATTCTGAAGAAAACAGAAATCCACTGAATATCACCCCCAGCAGAATTAAACCTGGACTCCAGAAAAAGTGACCTGATGTCAGAGAAAGAGAAGACATAGCTGCAAGAAGACATCAGGCTAAAATAAAGAGCTATGGGCTGCTTTATGTGGAAGTTAGACACCAGTCCAGAGGCGTTCCATCAAAACACAGGTAGGTCACAGATGATTGTATTGGTGGTATGGACTATTGTGTTCAGAGATGCAAGCTAAAAGAGCATGAGATAAAGCAGCAGGAAAACCTGCTGTCAGATACAAGAGAAAATGAGGTGTTGGTGAGGAATGGAAGGAACCAGAGAATCAGACTAGTAGTTTTCCTGTGTAAATAGAAAGTTGAATGATGGACTTATTGGTCCAATTGTCTCCTCTATTGTAGAAGTCATAGAATTGTTAGAATCATAATGGTTGGAAAAGGCATCTAAGACCTGTTCAATATGATGAGCAATTACAAGATAAAAAATCCATTATAACTGTCTGACTTTCTTGGGAAGTAACATCAATACATGTGGCTTTAAATTCAGTGAGCCCAAATTGAATCTCCACCTTCAGACTGCGATTTATCCCCAGCCATGTGTCTGGCGATGGCACTACACAGGAGCCAAGCAGTTCCATCCCTTCCTCATCCACATACTGAGCATTCTGGTTTTTTGTACAATAGAAGGCAAAGGTTACCTTTGTTTGATCTGGTTCTATTGGAAAGAAATTGTAGTGGGCAGCTTCATGTATGTTCACTGACTCCCCAATTTCCACCAGTTTCTGGAAGAGATCTGTGCAATAAATATAGTCACCAGCTTTTGAGACCCTCCGTTTACGGGCGTCATGGATAGCATCATCAAATTTCTTACATACTCTTAAGCCATATGTCCTACAGCTGATTCTTGAGGTAATGATGTGTGGATTAACTCCAAACAGAACAGCCCCTTTTGCAATGGCTGCCTGGGCCTCCATGGGACAAAGGATGTGATACTTGCTGCTAAAGGCCTGCCCAACTGCATCTCGCAGGATGATGCTGGATGCAAAGCCTCCTACAAGTAAAATGTACTGGACTTTGTCCATCTCAGGTTTGCAAAGAATTTCCCTCAAAGCAAAAATGATATTGTTGATACTGTAGTCAAACAAGCTCTTCATTTTCTCATATGTAATCATGATTGTCCCATCACACCACACAGCTCCTCCTGCTTTTTCAAAGAACTGGGAGATGTCCTTCTTGGACTCTGCCAGTCTGGTCAGGTTGTAGTAGCAACGTATGTACACTGCCTCCCTGCTAGCAGAGCATTTCTGTAGGCTGAAGTTGTACATCATATTTTGTAATTCAGTAGGGTGCTTCTTCACATATTCATCCCATACGCCATCACTGAATATTTCCTTGAGGAAATTCATGAAGTTTTCATCCACTCTGTTGCCTCCCCATCCACCTCCAGTTGCCTTATGTAGCTCCTTCAGGTAATGGTTTTCTTGGATCTCATGTACTGTGATGTCTATGGTGCCACCTACACATGCAAACACACACACAGAGACAGAGACTCAAATTCAATGTGCTGTTTGCTTTAAAGTACACGAGTTTCCACAGAATTTAATCTTATCTTCTGAATTCACGATTCACAGATGTGCTTTTCTGCTGCTTTCTTTCCTCATCCTCACTCTTGTGCTATTGCCTGTACTTCTCTAGATTTCTTAAATTTCTGCACTTTTGTTTAAAAGCCTGGTCTCATGAGGCTCCTACAGTTATTTCTGATAAGAACTGGATGCTCCAGCTTGCTCACTGAACAAGCCAATCTCCTGTCTGACCACAAACCGAGCCTAGCCTCCTCACATAGGTGGCTGACTTGTGAGCAGTGGTGAGAAGACTCTCAGGAACTTGTGGTCCTCCTGATGCCTTTTCGGTATTTGTTCACAACCACCGGACTGCTCTTAGCAGAAAATTCACACCGAAAAACCTCAGGAATCCAGAGATATAACTGAGAAGTGCTTCATCAAATATTCTTAATGATTTACTCTTCAGTGCCTGCTAGCTCTTCTCTGTGGTCACTTCACTGGGCACTAACTACAGTTGCTTCTGGAGAGGAGAGGAGGCTGCGAGCTCAGGCTACACAAGAGCACGTGGTGCGTGCCGGTGGCTGACGCTGGGACACCATGCTGGCTGATCTGGTGCGAGGGCAGGGCCTCGTGTTGTGACTGTCTGGCCTGAAGAGCAATGCAGTGTGAGACACAGCCCTGTTCTTTCCTCCTATTTTTCTGCCTGCTCACAGGATCTCATTAGGTGAGAAATAACATTAGAAAAACCATGATAAGCACAGCAGTGTAGTCCAAGCTCTGGGACCTTCACCTATTGTGAAATAGACATGCACCACGCCCAGCAAAGATGGTACCTGTTAAACAGGGAAAATTTTACCTCCACAGTCAACCACAATGTACTGGATCCCAGGGGAGTCTTCAAACTTCTTCTTGTCACTGCTGTCTGCCATAAACCCTTCATGTGGAAGCTGCTTGCACCACAGCGATGCAGCTTCTGGCTCCAAGGCAATGATCAGGTTCCTAGAGAGCATGTCAGAGATAATTCCTGCCTAGAATCACAAAAGAGGACTCAGGTCAAGGAAAAGGGGTGAGATTACTGCTGCATGAACACCACCTGCTAGGGAGACTGTTCTCACCCTAGCAGCTCATGCAGGGGTGGTGGTTCTTGCACTGCTGAACTCTGTGGGGCTCATTTCTCCCCGGCGATGAGGAGAGAGGGCAGAGCTGTTGTACTGCCATTTGGGGACATCCTCTGCCTCACCACCCTCAATGTGGAAGATTTCTCTGCCCAGTGGACTGAAATTTGAAATACAGATTGTTCACATACTGAGGAGTTCCTGTGGCTCAATTGGGCAAAGAAACCTCCAAAGGTAATTTGAGGAAATGGGGTAACCCCTGCTTTTACCTCTTTTGCTGCCAGACGCATGAACTGCTTGGCAGCAGCGCTCCATATGGCTGGGACAGTAATGACCCAGGTGACCTCCTCCTGGTCGTAGACAGTGTGGAAAGAGGCCTCCTTGATGGTGTTCAAAGCATGTTCCTTCATGTAGCGCAGGCTTTCGGAAAACACTGTCAAGGCAGGAAGGAACTTTCCATTGGTGGCTTTCAGCTTCATGCCAGCTGTGACATTCTACCAAAAAAAAGGCCCAGGGTCACATGGTGCCGTGTCAGTATGAGACCTGTCCCATTCACACCAAACACTGCACTACATAAGGCACCCAGACACCCCTGTCTCCAAACCAAACTCCCAGCACTGGCTTCACTACTGAGGCTAAGTGGCACACCTGTGATTCAGAAGGCAAAATGTTAATGTGGTTGATAATTCAGCTGTTTCTCCTAGGCCAAATTTTGTAAAGACCCTGTAGATGCTATAGATTCCTGAAGAGCCAGTGGGGAGTGATTCTGTAATGAAATTTTTCTTCACCATTTGCTCCTCAGATGCAGAGAAATAGTTCTAAACGAAAACCTCTCTCCAGCCCCTGCTGAAAGTGAAAGAGAACCAATGGCTCCAGAGGTGGCATTGTGACAGACCACATCATTCCCAGCTGTCCTGGGGAGGAAAATCTTCAGAGGCCTGCCATCCACCAAAGAGAGGACCTGAGGCTTTTCCTGGGACTGGCCTTGTGCTCTCAAGCATAGCTTATTCTATGCTTGAGAGGCCCTGTGGGACCCTGGAGCACAGACAGGAAGGCCCTAAGGTGTTTGGCTGAACAAGAAAACACAGATAAAGCTGTGAACTGTTCCAAACCAGCACAGAGCCTTCAGAGAGAAATTTGATAAAGTCACTGCAGGCTTCAAGGACAGCTGGACACCCTTACATTAGCTTCAGCATAACATTTCAAGGGAGGGAGAGACAAGCTAGCGGGCGCTTTATAACATAGGATTGAGAACTTAGGTAATCCCAAGACTGCCCATCTCCTTTGAATTACAGGAAATTTCACTTGATCCCTGTTTCTTGTTGAGGACTAAGGTAGGGAGCCCCAGAGGGAGACCAGTTTCTCTGTCAAGCTTGGGACCAGGGCAGCCTTTTATTAGGAACAGGTATTTGTCTTCACCCATGTATGCAGTCACATTTTATTGTCTTTAGACAAAAAACATCATAAAGGAAGGGCCTGGGGAGCTTTTGGCAATTAAAAAAAAATATTTCTTCTTTTGTTCATCAAAATACTCTCTGCCTTGGGTTCATTCACTCTCATCCACCAGACCTACTCAGCCCTCTTCATGGATTCTCTAACCCCCACCCCTCAAATAAATGAATAGCCCCGACCCCCATTAGCAGTAACTCTTCCACCTACCGTGTTGTACAACTGCATCTTGAAGTTCTGGAAGAAGTACCAGCTGTCAGCTTGGCTGGAGGGCAGGCTCTTGTACTTCATCACAGCATCATAACCAAAATATTTGAACTCCTGCTTCTGGTTGAACAAGATGCTCGTAGGCACCTTTGGGGTCTTTAACCCATGCTCTGCTCCCCAGTAAACCTGGCGGATTTGGTCTGTACCTGAAGCAAGAGAAAAACAGTACCCGCTGTAGGATGTGCCAAAATCTATAGCAACGACGAAGACTGACTGGCTGGCCATGGCCACCGCAGAGGCACGCAGCTCTGGGAGCAGAGAGGCGTAAACAGGGGCTGGACTGAAACTGAAAGGACTGATATTGCAGAAGGAAGGGAAGTCTCCCCTGATTTTATTGGCTGGAGAGAGAAGTGACTCTAGACATCCTGTAAATTCTACGTTTTCCTGTAAAGACGCAGGGCTTTCTTCTGCTTTTTGCAGCAGCAAAGTGCCTTTGTTAGGGAACTGTCTTATCAGTAGCTTTCTGCACTCCCAGCTGCATCAACAGTCCTCAGTGCTGCCCACACATTTCAACAAACATTTTCTGCTGCTGCATGAACAGACGATAGGTTTCTGGCTCCAGCAAAAGAAAAATGTGGGCTATGGCCAATGTTTTCGGTCACAGAAAAACAGAAGTGTCGGATGCACCTGATATTTCTGGCTCCAGCAAAGGAGATTTGTGGGGTACACCCAGTGGTTCTGGCTCCAGCAGAGAAGTATGGTGTACATCCAACATTTCTGGCTCCAGAGGAACAGAATCGTGGCATACATACAATGTTTCTGGGAACAGAGGAAGAGAGGTATTGGAAGGACAATGTGAGGATACTGATCCCAGAAAGACAACTGCAGAAGGCAGCAGGTAGGTTACACAAGGGGATATCTCTGGATAATCTTATTTATTCTTCCTAGGTCTGAATATTTCTACAAAGTTTCTTGGAGGGTTGCATGAGTGCTGAATTGCAAACATTTTCTGACTGTGGAATATTCAGTAAGAGCTCTGTTTTCTACTTCCTAACTTTTTTAGCCGTCACAGAGATGGTAACTGTCCCCAAATTCTGCTCAAGTTCAACTCCAAAGTGGGAGGCAGATCTTAAATTGGTGCAAGAGGAAGAGAAACTAGAAATATCAGTATAAAGAGTGTGACAAGATCTGGGATTTCATGGCTCTGACTCTGAGCTCATCAATTTTTCAGGGAAAGGTGGAGTAAAATGTAAATTTTTTACTGGATTGTTTAGCTTAAAGAAAAAGATTGTACCTTCAGTGAAAGACTGAAGGTGAAGTGATTTAACTGGAAAGGAATTAATCCAAGTAAACGAAAGCAAAACGTGCTTCAGTGGGAAGGAGTAATGCTGAGAGGGGCAGCAGAGTCCCTTGCAGCAGCTGTGCAGCCTTCCATTGGCATAAACCAAAGGTAAAGCCTCATGCTGAGGCTTGCTCTGACATCTGGTTGTGGGAATGAGATTGCTTTTTGTTCCACCTGGATCCAGGCTGCAGGAGCACCTTAATCTGGGACTGTTTCTCTAATAATAGTTGAGATTTGAGATCCTTGTGAGGAAACAGGACACAGCAGTTGTACAAATAAAAAATCACCTTGAGAACACAGAGCTTTGTACTCCTCTGTTGAAAAGAAACATACGTTGCAAAGCTGGTTTTAGCAGAACAGTCACCTGCATTTGCTGTTCCCCTACTCACTGCAAGTCTGGGTTGAGTTTGTTTTTCAGGAGCTGTCCTTGTACCTTGCCCACTTTATCCAGACCTAATGATTAGTCAAACCCTCCTGGTTTTGGCATACCCTGGTGTGGGAAATAATAAAAGTAAGAAGATTTCTAGAAAGCTTTAAAAGCAGGCCTTAGAAACAGGAAGAACAGAAAACTTAGAGCTAGCTGCAGCTGCAAAGTCTGAAAGTAGAAAAAGTTACAATAGTACAGCAAGCAAGGACATGAAACAATAGCTTGAGTTTTAGGGTAGCTAAGATAGATAGCCTGTGGAGTCCTCTGAGCTGTTTCAGGCATTATCTGGGAGAGTGCTAACTCACTTGTGCCAAATCTGCACCCGTGTGCCCTTTGTCCTGTCTCTGATCCTTTTGCTGGCATGGATATAGCCATGAAGCCTCTGCTCACAGGAGTGGCAATTATAAAGTACTTTCTTCGAGGATGTGTTCTTACCCCACTTCATTATGAGAATTCCCTTTTCTTTTTTTCCTCAGACATATATTTGACACCTCACAGCCTATGGAGACCAGACTTCAGCCATCAGCCTATGGAGACCAGACTTCTAACATGAAGGAAATGTTTGAAATTATGAAAGAGATGGACAACAAAAAACCAAAGGAAACATTCGAAATGATACAAGAGATGGACACTAAAAAAATGAAGGAAGTGCTCGAAATTATAAAAGAGATGGACACTAAAAAAACAAAGGAAATGTTTGAAATGATAAATGAGATGGACAATAAAAAAACAAAGGATATGTTCGAAATAGTAAAAGAGATGGACAACAAAAAAACAAAGGAAATGTTAGAAATGGTAAAAGAGATGGACAATAAAAAAACAAAGGAAATGTTTGAAATGGTAAAAGAGATGGACAACAAAAAAACAAAGGAAATGTTTGAAATTATGAACGAGATGGATAACAAAAAAACAAAGGAAATGTTTGAAATGGTAAAAGAGATGGACAACAAAAAAACAAAGAAAATGTTTGAAATTATGAATGAGATGGACAACAAGAACACAAAGGAAATACTCGAAATGATGAAAAAGATGAACAACAAAATAATGTGAGAGTCCAGTGACCAAAAATGACACTGTTTAGTGTGGCCTCTGACAATGAACTGTAGCTGGTGCACACTAGGGCGGGTGGGACAGAAAATGAGCCAGACACAGGGAGGGCTCTGCATTAGCAACAAATTTTGTCCAGGCTATAATGGGAACCCAGAGCCAATTTACAGAAGCTGTTGGATTTGCACCATGTAACATGCAGATCTTACACTTTGGGTATTTTATTTGCACTGTTGGTATTGACTCACAGAATCACAAACCATGTACCTGGCAAAGAACAGCCTTGACAAGTTTTGGTCTCTAAATTTCTTTTCCCTATGGGTTGATCAGAAATTGGAGGGAGGAAGTTTAGCTTGTGCATTTTTTAAGACTTTATTGCATACTTGCCCACTGATTGCAATGTGGTTTATTGTTTCTTTCTTTCCCTTATGGACGGATGGACAATGAGAATAGAACTTTGTCTGACACTGTGCATACTCTAGTTCACCTTCTGGACAGTCACAACAGGTAATGTGATTCTTTACATTAATAATCAGTGTAAGAGGGGAAAATCATTATGATCCTCGCAACCACACCTCTATTTCTTCTGATGTAAATAGCTTTCCACTTGATTTGAGCATAAATTCTGGGTGGGAGCTTTTAGGGGAGGTGTTCAGCTCCCCTGGAGTTTTCCTGGATGCTCTTGCACTTTCCCACCCCAGAGCTTTTGTCCTTGAACTCAGATTATTCAATAGGGGCATTTCCACTGTTGTGCCAGTGTCCAAGTATAAATAAAGAGATCTCCCAAATCTGTTTCAGAGCACTTCCTGAAGGGGCAATCCAAATGCTGCATAAGGAGAAAGAGGAAAATGAGATGCTGAAAGAGAAGACCAAAAAGCTAGAGGAAAGGTAAGGCATTTCTTCATATTTCAGACATATACTGAAAAGCCACATACTCCTTGCTTCCTCCAGTCCCTGGGGACTCTGTTTCTGACCAGACATCCCAAACACCTTCTCTCCAGACTTTCAACCTGCCAGCATCTCTTTTTAATTGACTTCTGGATGATGGCTTGGGTTGTTCTGCAAAGGGAAGAAGACATTCTTGGGCTAACCAGTTAAATAAAGAGTAAAAGAAACCAGTCTACAATGACATTGTCAAGATGCCACTCTGATCAGATTCTACTATGGTCATGCAAAACTGAGCTGACAAAGCACTATTTTCCACAAAAAAGCTGCTTGCCAGCTATATAATATAAATGAGAAGTGCATTGTAGAAAACATGGGATTCATGAAACAGTTTCATAAGTAAAATATTTACATTTGCTCCTTATTTCATCTTGACTTAGATATGTTTTTTAATATCCTCCTTGACCTAGAATCCAAGAGCTGTTGGCTAAAGCGATGGCCATGCACCAGCACTCTGAGGACATCAATGACCCTTCACATTTGTCTGCTGTGCTGCAGAGATACGAGATGCTCCGGCTGCAGGAATGGGAGAAAGTCAGGAGCTCCATGCCCCACCACTGGACCTATGAAGAAGGCAGTCACACCATTAGGGTTTGTTCAAGTCCATTTTCTCCATCTGATTCTTATCACATCAATTATGGTGTAGCTACACAGCAGCCTTTGAGTATTTGTATTTCTGTACCAGACAGGGTTGAGGCCTAAGTTTGGGTCTCTGATTTTCCAGCCCAGCAGGGCCTGTGGAATGCTGTAGAGATCAAACTGACAGTGACCTTCTTCCTCCTGCCTTCTCTAGTCCCATCTCTCACACATGTTAAGCACAAGTGGGAAAACAATCCATTTCCTTATGCTAGTGCTTGAACTGATAGCTGGGAGACCTCATTTTTATGTCTGACTCACTGCTGTGATGCTGGAGAGATCTAAAGGAAAACACAAAAGTAGTATTACCTTAAAGGACAAGACTGAGATGAGGCCATTATTAGCATCGACTGTGATGATAAGGACCCATAGATGCTGAAGAATGGGCTCCAATATGCAAGCAGCTTGATGAAACAGTTTGTTTCACAGCTATTGAAGACATATTTCAATCAATTAGCAGCCCTATAATTCACTGTAATGCAGATGTTTCCTCAGCTTTGCACACTACACCTGTGGTTTCACTGTGATTGATGCTGTAATCAGTTGTTGTTTTTGCACTGCAGAAGGTATTTGATGCCTGTGAAAAAGATATACAACAGAGAACAGAGGCCATACTTAAAGTTCTTTACATTCCACCTTCGAATAAGGTAAAAATACCTTTGACCAAAGTATTTTACTTTCTGTAAAAGGCCTGTAAAAGGGCCAATGGCACCTGTCATTTCATTTAGATGTCTGTTTCTGCTAACCACACTGCTCAAAATCTGTCAGCAATGACACTGGGGACAACTTCTGAGCTGAGAGGTCTGGGGCCAAGCTCTAGCAACCCTAGGTATGAGAGAAGCACTGGATAAAAAACAAGCCTTTCTCTCTAACAGTTAAACTATTCCACAGAGAAGCAGGGAGCTGGACTTGAGGATCCCTGTGGGAGCCTTCCAAAATTAAATTATTCTGTGTCCCAAGATACACAGCTATACACTGCATATCTGAATTGTCCAGCTGCATGAAGCACATATATGAGTGCAGAAAGCATTTTCCAGCCCGGTGTTGCTTTTATGGGACCTTCCTCCAAAGCCTGAAATGAATGACTTCCCCATTACTGATTGACCCAATATGAGAAACAAAAATTCCCAGTGTTTGCCTTACCACATGGTAACAGGCTGCTTTGTGCTATGATTGTTCTGCAGGTGGTGATGCAAGACATAACGAAGCTGTTCAGGCAACTCTATCACCAAAACTCAATGGTTTACGACCAGATTGTTCAAGTGAGTAAAGATACAGCCCAGGAACCGGGGCAATGGTTCAACTGTCTGTGCAGCTTGTTATTTAAAACATGAGAGGTCTCCCTTGTGGATGAGGTTGTTTTCCACTTGTGGCCAGGTCCTTCCAGCCCATATACTCCCAAAATATTCTCAAGTCCATGTAACCTTGTAAGGGAAGTACAGCAGAACAGGCAGGGTCATGCCCCTACCAACAAAGGCACGGCCCTACTGGACCCAAGCAAGGAGCAAAGAGCAAAAGGCCAGTGGTGGTGATCAGGGTCAGCCACAATCCAGTGACCACTGGGCAAGCTCACAGTGACCAGCCAGGTCAAGACCAAGCTGTGAAGTTGGTCTGTGGGTCAAGGCAGCAAGACTGGGCACAGGTATCCCAGCACCACAGCTCAGTCAAGCACCCAGCCACCACTCAGCTCCTGAGTCAATTGGTGGCTAGTCTGGGGGTGAAGATGAGGCTTCTCATAACTCCTTCTCACACCACCCTTTCTGCCAGCTTGGCTGTTACTGCAGGAGTTGAACACAAGGTCATATGGTTGTGCTAAATCTGAGCTGACCTTGAACACAAGCAGCCAAACCCCTGGGAAGGCAGAGGAAAGCGTGCAGAGGCTGTTGATGTGCACAGAGCCCTGCCACCTGCTATCCAAATGGACAAGTCTCTAGTGGGCTTTTTTTGTGGAAGATATGACATATATATCACAGATATATGAAACTTCCAAAGAGGAGCTTCCTCCTTTTGCAGCTTGCTGGGCTTTTCCCAGAGCTTGGTCTTACCAAACCCCTTGCAGATCTCCCTATGAGGAAATAGAGAGAGGTGCTGGGTGGAGATTCTCAGTTCACTCAAAGAGAATTCTCCCAGGCTTCAGGCCTGGGAAACTTAGAGAGGAAGAATGAAGACAATTATTATCTTTCTGTCCATGTTGTTTATAGATGTGTACCTCCAGAGAGCTCTATTCATAGTGCACCAATAGAGTTAGAGGTTTTCACCTTAAGATCAATCAGGTCTTAGGTCTGCTACTGTTCCTATGAGAACTGTAGATTTCTTAATACTACACTGGATAATAAAGTGTCTTTCAAGCCTTCTGCATCATGGAGTCAGATGCCAATCACCCTCTGGTCGGGACACCACCTACTACCACAGTGCTGGACACTGGCACCATCCAGGAGTCAGGACTTAGTAAATAAAGGAACTTTCAAAGTGACCCCGGGACCCCTGCATGTCCCACTCAAACACTACCAGCAGCTTTGACAAGTGAAGTTCTTGAGTGCTTAGTTCCTGTGGAGCAGCTGCACAGAATGAGAGCAGGGAGGCAACATAATACATCAACATAATATTATAAAGCTTTGAAAACTGTTTTCATTTGATTTTCAGGAAGCTGGTATTCACATAAGAACTGAAAGTGAAACACAGTTCCTGCTGCAGTGCTGCCAAATTTATTGTTTGCTGCTTCTTCAGGACCCACCAGTTAAAGCTGAGTGGAGGATGAACAGAAAGCATTTAGAGCACGTGGACAAGAAAGATGTGATTCACTGGAAAAAAGTATCACTTCTGTGGCCCATAATGAAACGTGGGGAAGAAATTATTGTGAAAGGTGTAGTCTGGGACCAAAGGAAAATGACTTGAGAGTCGAGCTAATTACTTACTTAGCCAGAAGAAGATAAAACAGCTGCTATGTAATACTCTGCTTTTCTTTCTCCCATTAACTGCCTACTTTTCAGAGCTGGTAAGTTAGACATCCCCCACTTGGGACACCTAGGATAAATCATCATTAACAAACCTGTATCAAAAATTGAAGCTATTACAATTGTCTCCTCACAAAGGCCACCTGTCTGTTAGCACTCCTCTGCTTTCCCATGTCTGTACAATTTACCTCTCCCAAAGTCCTTCAGCTACACACGTGCCACAGCTCTGGACCAAGGAACTCTAAAAGTTGTATTCCGTGGCATAATGGGGATGCAATGAGGCAAATGCATGTTTATGTGATTTGGTGTGACACAGTATTCTGTAAGTAACTTGAGAATTACCAAATAAAAAATTCTGCTGTGTGCCTGCCGTTAGAATGCATGGAATAGAAGCCTCTCTGAGTCCCTCAGCGAGAGAAAGGAATACAGGGATTGAATTGGAACCTTTAGAGAAACTAAAATATATTAAACCACACAGACATGAAGTAGGAGTGTAAGTTTTAGTTTTAAGTAAGTAGAAGTATATCTTAAGTGCCTTAAGAAACTGTATTAGCTAGTAAAAAACCCTAAAGCCTACTTTAAAGTTCAGTAGTGTCACCTCTCACAAAATTAACTTAGCTCCAGACATAACAAAAACATAGCAGAACATTGCTTACATTTCTAAATAGAACAGATAGAACTATTTCCGTGAACAGATAGAACTATATGCGTAGATTTTGTGTAAAAACTGACACTACTTTCACACATTAGAATTAAGCTTGGATAGGTGTAGAAAGAATGTTTTAGAACCGTGTTTTCAGCTGATTAGATTATTTATGAATAAATTTCCCCTATATTGGGGTACAAAAAAAGGTGGTAATTGCTTCTACTAACTACTACTGCTTCTACTGCTTCTACTCAGAACATCAAGACTATACCAGAAAGCTTTTAGCACAAAATTTAATACTGTAAACTCTTCACCTTCAATACTGATATATGCATACAATAAACAACTTTACAACAACCAACAACAACTCCTATCTCTTTGAAGACCCAAGACCCACTCATAACTCAACACCTGCCAAGTCCTTTCCTCCAGTTTTTCTTTCTAATCCATCAGTTTCCTTGGCTGCACAAACTCCCTGGGATTTTGTCAATGGGCCCCCAGAAAGAAAGGCAAATTACTGTGCAGGTCTCTGTAAGCAAATTGCTCTGCTTCTCTCAGGAATTTAGTATTCCCTAAGCATATTGCAGGTCACTGACAACATGAGCTGGGATCCAGGTGTGTGCAAGAAAATTGGCTTTTAGAAAACTGGAGTATTCTGAGAAACTGACTGTAAAAGACCTTTATTGGAAATATCTATTATGGAATAGAACAGGTGAAGTAAAATTACATATGTACCATATTTCCTACAATTTTCACAAAAAGAAAGAACTACCATAGTTGGTTTTTCATGCCTTTTAAAATGTTGCAGACTCAGATGAGCAGTACAATAATATTTCATTTTTCCAGGCCGTAGAAGGTAAATGAGAGGGAAGTTGTCCAGTACAGGCAAGCAGAAGTTTCAGCATGACCCTGAGCCAAATGCCATGTGATTATACAGGTATAATACCACACATATGGCAAGCTGCCATGCTCTATTTGTTACCAGCTTAGAAAATTTTTAGCCTATTTTTTTTGGTAGCTCCCCGAGTCTGTCTGGATCCTATGCTGTGCATCAGTTTTATCTCTGAAGCTCATCACTTCTGCATCTCCTCAGGTGTGTCCTCTCCTTAACATCATTTTTGCTAGGCTAAAATACTCATCTTGCAAGGCCTTATATTTCAAAGACTGATTTAAAAGTCTTCAGAAGGCTAAAAGGCCTAGGGTTCAGTAGTCCCGAAACAGAGAACAAACTGCTAAAATCTGAGGATTTTTAACCTCTCACTACAAACCAGGTACTTCCTCCACTATCAACAAAGATCCACTGATTGCTACTGTGCACTGTCTCTGTGCAGAAATTCCCCTATTGCCAGACTCTCACATCTCCTGCTGCAAAGGACAACATCCAGCCCATGATCCAACACTTCTTTTCCCAGTTCTTGATGTTTGAGGGTGAGGTAATATTTTAAAACAGATGCTGCACCACGTGTCATTCCAAGGCTAATATGATGTCCTTTGCATAATTTCCTAAGTAATATTTTAACACAAAATTGGTGTGAAATGGTCTCCTCTGGTCTGATTTCCATGTTGGGGGGATCCCAGCAGATGGAGGACATACACTTAGGGAATCTGCCTCTGGAAAACAAGGGCAGGCCTGACAGTTTTCCAGCACACTGGGACAAGCAGCCCTTTGTAGAGACCCCTACACTCAGGGAGATCTCTTTGCTGCTGCTTACACATTTACTCCCCTCCCAGCCACGAGGGAAGCAGGGGCCCAGGCCCTTCCTGGAACAAACATTTGACTTCTCATCCACAGCTCAGAGAAGAAACCATGAAGAACCCGTGAAAACTGAGCTACAGCTTGTGTCTAACAGGAAAAGCAAAACAGTCAGAAAGAGGAAGAGAGAGGCAGATCTTCGACATTTAAACCCTTCCTTTCCCACAACACCATGACTCATGCCCCCTAATCAGCCTCCCACAGAGACTTAACATGGGAAGGTGGAAGCCTGCAGAGGGAAGAGAGCTTCACCGTAGGAATGTCTGAGCAGGCCTGGAATTCTTTGCCTGGACAAAAGAGGACTTCAGGGATCACAGGTGGAAGAGAGGGTGGGTGGCAGCTACACATGCACTCTTCAGCTTCAGTTGCAAGAACTAGGCTGATGGAAGCAAAACAGGACGATGCAGAAGAAGCAGAGAGTGGAGGTACTGTCTGAAGGAATGGTGGCTGCACAAACAGCACTAAGATTGGTGGGGTGTCTGGAAGCCACCTCCAAAGGGGTCCTTGCAGGTTGGAAACAGGATACTGGCCAGGTGGCCCTCTAGTCTGGAACCACTTGGGCTGCTCTTAAATGAATTTGCTCAAACAAACGTTGCCTGTTGGTTTTGCAACAGCAAAACAACTATCACACATTACCCACCCCATGGCCTCAGTTTGATCGAGTACCTCAGCAGCTGCAGAAAGGCAGTGCAAAAAGGGCTGTGTTTTGTGTACCTTCATTCGTAGCACTGCAGTCGTGTGCCACCCTGGAGCTGGGTCAAGCACCAGTGCACAACCAAGCAGGGACCCGGCATCACCGCTGGAATGACTTTAGGCTCACAAAGGCTTCCTGAGAGGAAATCAGTGCTGTGGGAGCCTGAGCCTGCGTGGCTGTGAGCAGCCTCATCAGCCGCATAGGTCTCCTCTGCATTTGTCCCCAGCCCTCCCTGGCAGCTCCCGCACTGTTGAAGTCCAGGAGCTTCCCCTTGGATCTCACGGAATGCGCTTGGGCCGCCAGCCCCACAGCAATACGCTGGGTGCTGCAGCATGCACGGCAAAGCGCCAGGGTTACTGCAGCTCAGCGTGCCGTGCCGGGGAAACGGCACAAGGGCAACAGCAGGGGGGCAAAGGGCTCAAAGTGAACCTGGTGACAGAGCTGCGGGCGGGAGCAAAGCTGCATTTTGGAGAAGCTGTGGCTGTGACGTGCTGCAAGAGGGCGTTTTGAGGGGGGCCCAGCAGCACCAGCGCCCGCAGTGAGACCCAGAGCCGCAGTCGTGCAGGTCATGACAGGGCAGGAGCCGAGGAGCTCACCGCTGCCCGAGCTGCACAAGGCACCCTTTCCCTTCCACTCTTAGCTTGATTTTAAACGGTGTAATTGCTCCCTCAGAAGAGCAGAAAAGGAATTGCTTCCTGCAGACACATGACGTATTTATTAAGCAGGGCTGGTGGTTTTTTTCCTAAACCTCGTGAAGACCCTTAGGGCACCTCAGCGAACAGGGCAAAAAGAGAAAAGCACGGGTGAAGGCACTTCTGTTCTTCGGACCGGTTGGAATTTCCGTGTGCGGCGCAGCCGCGGCGCTGTGGCGCCCGCGGGGCCCGCGGAGCAGCGCGTGAGGGCGCGGCTGCGGCCGTTCTGTCCTTGGCACGAGCGCCACGGAGGGTCGGGCAGATCACAGCACCCGGGCATCCCGCGAAGTAAGCGGGGCACCCAGGGGCGACCTGTACCCGCGCAAAAATTCCTCTCACATTGCGAGTGAGGACCCGGGCGTCACCCCGGGTCGTTATTTTCCTTACTCATAAGTTTAAGGCATGACCGAAACCTCGCCGCGCCGCCGTGACACTGCTCCGCACTAACTCCACAGGTCAGGGCGAGCGCCGCCCGACGCGGCTTCTGGCTGGCCTACAGTGTCCTCAACGCTGCGCTCGGTCCTTGTCCCCTCTCACGCCGCGGAACCGCTGCCGCGGGCCGAACCGAGCCGCGACGTGCCGCGCCGTATGCAAATGACAGGACCGGCGGCCGCGGGGAGTTGTGGGGCGCCTTGTCTCAGCGGGCGGAGCCCGGGCGGGGCCCGCCGNGGGGGGAGTTGTGGGGCGCCTTGTCTCAGCGGGCGGAGCCGGGGGGGGGCCCGCCGTACTTCTGGGGGCGGGGCGAGGAGCGGAAGTGGTACCGTGTCACCTCCGGGACTCGCTCGCTGCGTCTCATCGTTGGGGCCGCGACAAGATGGCGGACCTGTCTCTGGACGAGCTCATACGGAAACGCGGTGTGACGGTGAAGGGGAGGTAAGCGGTTGGGACGGCGACGCAACGCCTCGGGCCGGCGGCCCCCGGCCGCTCCTCGAATGTCCCTGCGGGTGGCTCCGCTCCGGGGACTGCGGGCCGCAGCTGTCTCGGCGCGGCCCGGCCCTGCTCCCGCCCTCGCGTTCCCATTGGCTGAGCCGCGGGGCTGCGGGACCGCGCTGCCATGCGATTGGCGGCGGCGGCCGTCACTCAGGGCCGGGGCGGGGGTCGGGCCCCATCTCGGCCCCTGTGCCTGGCGCTGCCCCGGTGGGGTAGGAGCGCTCACCGGCTCATCCCCTCTCGCTCTTTTCGGGATTCCTGGCGCCGTCCCTTGTCTCACTGAACCCTCCGACTTGCCCTGTCCCCGCTGCCTCCTGCTCGTCTCCGCCGATTAACCCAGCGCTGCTCCCTGTAACGGGGTGGGCGCCCCTAAACCCCGTGGGTGCCCGGGCCGCGGGTGTTACCCAGGCAGTGCCCTGCGGTGCCCGGTGCCCCCGCGCTCCCGGGCGCGGCTCGGTGCATTGTGGGAGGGCTGCTGGTGCTCGGGGAGCCGTAACCGACCGGGGCCGCCGGGCACCCGCGCGGGCGAGGCTGCCGGGGCTTCGGCCGCAGCGCTGCCCGGCTCTCGGGAAGCGTCCTCCCTGTAGCGCAGTTAGTGGTGCTCCGAGTGGTTGTTTGAGGTGGCTGAGAGGGTGTGGAGCATGTTGCAGATCGGAGCTGCAAGGTCAGGTTATTTCTTTGCATGGCAGATGTCTCCAGTGTGGGCTGGGCCATTTACTGCCACAGTTGGCAGTTCTTACCTGGATTCTCCTTCGGTAGCTTTTCATTTTCATTTTTGCCGTAGTCTCTTAATGCTTCTGAAGAACTTGTCCCCCATCTCTGTTAGCTGAGTGTGCTCTTGCTTTGTTGGTTTTTTCCCTTCTGGTTTTTTTTGTTTATTTTTATAATTTATTAATCTTTATTTTTTGACCCTGAATGTGTATACCCTTACATGTCTAGAGTGGTATTCTGAAAGTTACCTGCTAACATATACTAGCAAAACATTCAAACATATTTAAATCCTAGTCTAGACAAAGCCTTGGCTTTGCGCTTTCATTCATGTTATCCTGTGTATTTGGAAGAGTCTTAGGCTGCTTACTATGCCCCAAGTACCTCCTTTATCCCTTTTCAAATCCCCCCTTAACTCTCATTTCTTTCAGGAATTCTTCCTGCTTTTTTTTTGCTGAACAATAATCCCTCTGCAGCACTGTAAGAATTGTTGTGCCCCACACTCTTCTTGATGTTGTGTTTAGCTCACTTTATAAATTCCTGAGGTAGCAAACTTGGCTTTGTGAAGTCCAGATAAACTGAATAAAGTTAAATCATTATATTCATGTTATTCAGTAGTCTAGATGAAAGAAAGAAAAAATTTCACTTATAAAATATACTGATCCATAACATATTCAAGCCAGAGCTTGGAATCCTGGAAAGTGAATTAGAAGTTTGAGATCCACTTTTATTTCAGTGCATGTGGCACAAATACCTAAGCAGTTAATGCTCTTGTAGGATGAGCAATTATCTGTGAAAGAGAGTTGCTTATTAGGGTAAAGACCACTCTTCAGAAATGGTGTAACCTTCAGTACAGTTTCTTTTTTCTATTTTTTTCTTTTTTTCTATTTTTCCTTTTTTCTATTTCATTGGGTTTTGTCATCACTAGTCTTAACTAATTCTAGTTTAAATGTTGATACATACATTTCTGGTTTTACTTTGACCTCTCATGAACCACTCATCCGGCCCTTTGCAGCGCTCCAGCTGCATGCTTTCAACATGGCTAAAGAAATGCTTTTTAAAATTGCAGGGAAAGCCTTGCTCTGTGTCTGTTGCTTTATGGGTACTGTTAGTCTCCTGTGTCCTGGGTATATTTTCATAGATGGTCTTCATAATCCTCCTGTTTCTTCTAGCTGGTTTGCTTTGGCTGTATGAGAGAGCAGCCATAGGGCTCTTAGGTAGCTAATGAAATGGGACTCCAGGCCCGGCTTTCCAGACATCTAGACACAAGAATGAAAGAGGCAGAAGCAGAGGTTAAGTCTTTCATCTCTGGGGTGGTTTGGTTTTTTTTTTTTTAAAGATCTCTCCATTGAAAATACATGACTGTAAATGATGTGAAGGTTGTGGAGTTAGGTCAGGAAATACTGATATAAAGGTGCATGAAGAATTGAAATAGCATCATACTTTGATTTTGTGATACTAACCTTTTGATTATTACAACAAATTCCAGGTATCTACTTTTAGACTTTATAATACTGGACAACACATTTCTGAAAGCAGATGAACTTTGTAGCCCTCTATTTGACTTTTAAAAAGTCAACAGCGAGAATATTTTTTCTCTCTTTCTACTTTGTCTTTTTTTTTTAATACAAAGAAACCCAATGGAAAAAAACCTTTAAAAATACTCATCAGAGGAACTCCATTAAGAAATTAGATAAACTGGTTTTGTTCTTAGGGCAGATTTTGAAAAAGTGTATCAGACCTGTAATAAGAAGGTAGTTCTAGCTTTCCCCTTGTATTGTGCTGCTTTTGAGGAATACTTGTCTACAAGTACAGATGCTTTAGTTTTTGTGGGCTGTTGTCTTTCTGTGCTCAGTATTGTGATAATGGTATGCTTAGAAAGTAAAGGCCATCAAGTGCAGTAGTTCTTTTAGTAGATTAAAGAAGAGGCAGTCATGTTAAAAAGTAATTTGACTAATGACTGTTCTTGCTGGGAGCTAATCAACCTTGAAAGTGGTGGCTTTGAACTGAGATTGTTACTGGTGCTTGTACCTGCTAAAATTCAAGTTGCTGTGCAAATCTGAACTTGCTGCCCCAGAATTCTTGAAATCATGTGTAGTTGCATGTTTCCTTCATATCAGGATGTATTATTGTATTACAGGAGATGCTTTAGCAGACCTGTTCACTCCTAAAGCTAGAAAGTCTGTTCCTGTCCCTCTTTGTCTTCAGAGGTTTCCCCAAAGTACCTGAGTTGTTGAATTTTGTTTAAATGTAGTATGTACTTAGCACAGCTGAAGTCAGACCCTCTAGTTTGTAAATGTGAGCTTAAGGATGGATTTTGGAAATCAGTTCCTTAGCTGATTATGTAGGAAAAAAAATCCAGCATAAAAGAGCTTAGGAGTTCTACTGTTGTATTTAGATGTCCAACCAGAGTGGATTTCTGTGCAGTAATAATGAACTTTTGTTTGCAGCAGCACAAATCCTTTTATTGACACTGTATTGACACATCTTTTAATGCCTGAAACTTTTTCCTTTTTTTTTTTTTTTCCCCCTCAGACTTAACACAAGGCCAGTGTTTGGGGGTGTAAGATCTCGCATTGGGATCCAGCAAAATCTTCTGAGTAGATCATCACCAGCTGTGAGCTTCCAGCAGACTTTTGATGCCCGACAGAAGATCGGACTCACTGATGCCCGGCACAAACTGGGGGTTAAAGATGCCCGAGAGAAACTGGTTCAAAAGGACGCTCGCTTCAAAATCAAAGGGAAGGTGCAGGATGCTCGAGAGATGTTGAATTCCCGTAAGCAGCAAAGTGTTGCTGCTGAAAAGGTGACCAAAGTGGTGGATGCCAGAGAGAAGATCAGCTTAAAAAGGAGCACTCCAGCTGCTATCAGCCCGGCTATGGGGACAGTAAATCCAGCCATGAAAATCACCAAAACTATCCAAGTAGGTGAATGAGTCACCTCTGAGCCCCTCAGTTGCTCTGCAGCAGTTCAGTAGGCATGATAATACTTTAGCATGTTCATATGGTTACAATAGAAGCAACAATGATACAGCTCATTCCAGCCTGTGGGGTGGGATTCTGATCCTTTTGTGTGTCCTTGCAGCTGCTTGGGACTTTTTGTAGAATCACACCTCTCATTTAAATTTTCATTTTAGTTTTGGGCCCAAAAAGACTGAGACAGAGCTCCTGTCAGTATTAAAGATGTCTTGAATGGTTAAGTAGTCTCTTTCCTACCTGAATGCAAACAAAATGATGCAGATTTTTTGTCATTCTTGTACTGCCCTTCTTTGCAAGTCTGATGCAGTGGATTGTCCTGTATAGATAACTGGTTTATCCTAGTGGTGGAATAACAGTTTAGAATATGCAGCTGTGTTTGTATCTAAGAAAATTTAAAATTCAATGAGCTGTTCTACAATTTTCTCTTTTTATACTTGTCTGGTTTCCAGGGATTTGCCTGATCACATGAAGCATTCCTGCTGAGGCTCAAGATTTATTTGAATTTTATTATAGTCGGTTGATCACCCTGACCTGCTGATTGCCTGGGCCAGTTTTCTGGTTTCACTTTGCTGTGTGCATAGCAGCTTGATTCTTAGCCAGCTTCTCTGAGAAACAACTGCTCTCGAACTGTGCCTGTTACATACAATGTGTAGAGTCAGAAGAGAAATTTCCAGACTGTTGGGATTGTTGTTTGAGTGGTTTTGTTCCTTACCTCTACAAGCATGTAACTGAAGTTCCTAGTCTACCTCTTCCATTTTCAACCTCCCAAAAACCAGCAGTGTGCTTGCTCATACCCAGGAATCTATTGTCATCAGTTTGAAAGCCTAGATGAGTCTGCTTTCTCTTCAGCTGTGGGTTTTTCTGAAGAGAAACATCAAACATGTTTCTTATGCAAATTGGCATAGGAAGTTTCCCACTAGTCTGCAGGTTTCCTGCCAGGCTGATGTAAGAAGGAGAAAGGGCTCTTGAGGCAGTAAGAAGGGCTAATGGCAGAGCAATAGAGCAGTCTGTACAGCAGTCGTTAATTAGGAGGGTGATTAGTACTCTTGATGAAGATTGAACATCTTCTATAAAGTTTCTAGGAGTTAAAGTAGGTTCCAGAGACTTTGTGCAGTAGCTGTTTGTTCTGACCTGGTGTTTTGTGGGCTTTTTGTTTGACTTGTTTTGACCAATAGTATTTTCTGTTTGTTAGACAACATAGTGCAAGGGAACATATATATTTATACATAAGGTATCATGGTGATTCAGACTGTAGACAGAACCCTGCACATAAGCAATTATCTAAAAAATTTTTAAAATATTTGTACTGAAATTCCAAATTGCCCCTGACCCTCCTATCTTCCCGAACATGGAAGTGGAATCAAACTAGTGTATCTTCATCCAAGGTACAGAACACAGCTCTAAAAATGCTGTCCTGAGGTCTTGTTTATCATAAAGCAAGGAAAAACCTTTGAAACCAAAAAATGACAGTAGGTCTGCTGCTGTTTCTGTAGAATGGGTATCCTTGTTTCTTTGGTTAGCAAATTGAAACATGAGGTGCTATGGTATAAGTTGCAGTCTAGAGAAAATGCAAATCTGAAGATTTTATTACCTGTGTGGACTATTTTTGTAAGAAGAGCTATTCTTTAATGGACAGATTCCAGCTTTTTCAAAAAACAGGGGCATTTTTATGGTGTTGTGGCATGATTTCAGTTATCGATTAGTGCAGCTGCCTTCCCTGCCTCCTTCTGTTGTGGTTTCCCTATTTCATGGTGCAATGGGCTGCACACTACCCTGTGCATCATTTTATTCCACCACAGCTTATTCCAGCTCTAGTGCTAAGGGGCAGTGTCTGCTTCTCCTTTTGTTTGATGGAGATACGTGTGTTTAGTTACCTGTAGCATGAAAGAAGACACACTTACTTTCTGACTTACCCCATTTGTGGTTTTCTGTTGCCAGAAATGTAGATCTAGTCAGTCCTGACAAGACTGAAGTTAACTTCCCTTCCCACTAATCTTGGACTAAACCCTAAGTAATCTTGGACTAAACCCTAAGTAATTTGAATCTGTTTCTTCATGTGGTCTTAGATTGTAATTTAAGTGAAGCTCTCTCATATTGAACATATCACAGGAAATACAGGTGTTATCTAAGAGCATATTGTGGTAATATATTTCAAAGCAGGGAAGGTAAGTTCTGTATGAGTGGTCTCAGGCTAAAGCTTTGATCTTCTGAACTTAACCTGGTGGACTGTAATGCTTAATGCTTTGGTTCTTTATCTCTAACTGTAGCAGAAGGCTCCAGTTCCTGGACACTCTCATCCAGCAGGAATGAGGATCAATGTGGTGAACAACCATACACATAAACAGGTGTGTACCTGCTCTGTACTCTTTGTTACCTTTAACAGGGAAGAAAATGTGTCCATAAAATTAGGCAGATGCAAAGAAAACTCTTAAGTAGGAGAGAAGAACATTTGCAAGTTCTCCATCAGCTTAGCTTCCATGTCTTGCGTGGTTAAAATAGTTTCATGGTAATTGAGGTTTTCATTTAGTATCATTTATCTTGATTCCTGTTCTATTATCTGAATGAGATACAGGAATGAGAAGTAGATATTTCCAGTTTTATCTGTGTGCTAATGGTATATTTTGCTAATGGTATATTAGGCTGACCTCTAGCTCTGATATTTTTGTATGAATTTCTTATGACATCAGATCGAGTTGTTGGCTGTTTTGATTCACCATGCTGCCAGCCTCTTCAGAGAGAGGATGTGATTGTACATGGTCAGATGTGCTGCAGTGAGGTGGGAGAGGGTATAACCTTCCTGTGAAATCCCAGCTGTGGGCCACTGCTGGAATCCTGATAGGGAATGATGTTAAATAGTATTCTGATGTACTTCCAGAGTTCCCACAGCCCTTATCAAGCAGATTTTGAGAAAGACAACGCTCTAAGGTCTTTCTGGGGTCAGTTTTAACAGATTTTGTCACAGCCCCCAGTCATTCAGCCACCTTACTACCTTGGGTGCTTTCAGAGAGGAATTGGATATTTTTATTACTTATGTTATTTTGTGTGTATACACAAAGTATTGCTTGAAATACTGGAAAACTGACATTCACAATATCATGTCAGGTGACTTTTTTTGCCATGATTACAAAAATTTTAGCTATTTTTTGTATGTTACCTGTTGCTGGCCTGATACCCTCACCTATCTCAGATGCTGTTGTTCAAGGAAGTGTCTTCATTATTCTGACCTTAATACTGTAAACATGGATTCCATTTCATTTTGTCTCAAACTCAAGTCCATTGTCCTGATATCTAGTGCTTTTCCCACCTCTTTTATTTTCTGCACAATTCTCCTCTGTTCTCTGTCCATTTTCTTTTTTTTTTTTTCCTTCATAGCATTTCTATCACTGGAACAACTTCGCTGTTTGTAAACCAGAATCTTGCTGACTATGGGCAACCCACTGATTTTGCAAGCTCTCATTGCTAATCCCTCCAGTTTTCTTTACCTTTTTACTGAATTAATGGGAAGCTGTTTGCAGTTGTGATTTCTAATGTTTTGGGCACTGCTATATGTGTCTAGACTTTTTCTTAACGTTATTTACAGTCAATGAAAAAATGCTTGTGTAGGAGCTCACCTCAGTATTTTAAGGCAAGGCTATGAGTGTTAAGTTGAACTGGAAAATTAATTATTCATTCAGTAAAGCTCTTAGAGCAGTGTTTTCTAGGGCCAGATGGATATGTCCTGTGCTAAGGAGAGCAGGCTGTTCAAAAGGAATGTTCTGTTTAGGTGTATTCAGCGGGCACTTGTTTAATTAAAAAAAAACAACAATGAAAAATCTCAAACAAACAAAAAGAAACCCCACCACCACACACCCCCAAACTAATTTAAAAATCACATGCACAGGCTTCAACTGTAAAGGTAGGAGGGTGATCAAAAGTAAGACACTGAGGCTTTATTCCAGTAATGTAGCTTCAACAGTCCTAATGAGGTCCAGGAGTAGAGGAATCTGTATGTGATTTCAGTATATCTGGGGAAACAGTTTTACTGTGGTGTTTTTGGAAAGAAAGTCTGATAGTTTTTATACTGATGTTTTGACATGGACTTATACCTGAAACTAAAATCCAGTGTAATTGTGTTCATTACCTGAAGATGGTTGAAGGCAGGAGAAAACTACCTATTTTTGAAATGTCTCAATGAAATCTACCTGCATGTAAACTATTGCCTTCTTCACTTCAGGGTCTGTATGACACAGAGGATGATGATGAAAGTGTCTCTCCCCTTCCTAGCAAACAGATGAAAATCACCACCACAAACAGTTTCCTGCACAACTCGGTAAGGGGTCATCTGAACAGTCCCCACCATGCCATGCTCACACTGCATGGACACAGAGGCTGTGTCTTTACAGGACTTACATATCAGACAGTTCTTTTAAAGCCTGTAAATGATGTTTTCTCCTCAAATATTTGCTCTTCACCCCACCCTTCCTTTGTGCCAATGCTTCTACTGTTATTTTTGGAACAGAGTTCATTTAGGGTAACTGGTTTTATGGGTTCTCAGCAGCCATGTGTGCTTTCTGCCCTGCTGGCAGGTTGCTTTATCCTGGCTCTTTCTTCTTGTTGAGGGAGTGCATTGAACCTGTCTTGTTACTGTTTGAGTATACAAGCAAGTGAAGCTTTCTGCTGCTTCTGGAGACTGGGCATCAAAGCAGGAAATCTTTTGCTGTGCAAAAATCTTAGTAGGCATCTTGTTGGGGAGGGCTGTTGCTCTGGATTAGATGGAATTTCAGTACAGACAAATGTAAAGTCCTGCTTTTGGCATGGGATGGCCCTCTGCAGCTTAAACTGAGAATTGACTGGCTAAAAAGCAGCAGCAGCTTTGTAGGAAGGAGCCTAGGGGTCCTACTGTGTGATCTGCTGAGAATGAATGAGCAGTGCATCCTTCCAGAAAAAAAGGCCCACTGTAGATAATTAATCAAGGAAGATAATTATTCCTGTTTGACATTTTGAGAATGCGTCCAGAATTCTGTGCCTGTCTTTGGGCTCTGCAATACAAGAAAGACATGACTGGAACCAGTCATGGTGATCAGGGGGCTGCACCATATTGTGCATGAGGAGAGGGTGAGAGAGCAGTGTCTCAAGGCTGAGAAGGCTATAATGAGATCTGTCCACTCTCACTGCCTGGAAAAGGCAAAACCCAGGTTCTTTTCAGAAGTGACCATGGAGAAGACAGACAAATAAATGTGCTGCAGCAAAAGAAATTCTGGTTGGTGGAATTGTCACAGTATTGATCAGCATCTGGCACAGGGACCAAGAGAGGTTGTGCAGTCGTCATTCTTGAATATTCAGTGCTTAGCTGGATAAGGCCCTTGCCAGCCTAATGTGTGTTTGGAGTTATCCCTGCTTCAGACATGGGAGTTGGGCACAGGTTTGGACTAAGTTATTCTCTGGTCTTGGAAGAGCAAATTTCATGTGGTTTTACCCATCATGCAGGCACTGTAGTACAGTGATTACCCCAGGAATTTATTTCCTCATATGGATATTCAGAATAGAGCTTCTGGCTATTTGTGATTCTCAAATAATCTTATTAGGCTTTTTTTCAGGAGTAAATTTGTTCTTTCCAATGTTCACAGCAGCTTCCAAGCAGAAGTTTGAGTCTGGCTTTAAACTCAGGTATTTCAGCCTAAGTTCCATGTCTTTGTGTGCCCTAGCTTGGTGATTCTGAGGAATTACTGCTTTTTGTTCTGTGGATTCTCAATCTTACTGTTAATGAGCAATCTTTGTGAACTCTTTGTAAAGTACTTGAAAGTCTGCGGATGAAAGGAGCTTTTCAAATTCAGATCACAATGTTAAAGTTCATTTATGAAAAGTATGAAACCAGAAAGTGCTTATGAGGGAAGTGCTCTTTCTGGATAAGCATACTTTTTTATGTTTATGCCCAGAAACTTGCGCTGATTTTTTTTCTCTGAGCCTTTTGAAAGTCTCCAGCACTGTAGTGGTTTTGACACTGGGAAGGATATGCAGTGCATACTAGCAATACTCTGGTGGTGATGCTTGAAGAAAAGTGATGGCTTTTGTAGGCTGTAGCTCTGAGATACTTTCTTTTTTCTTCCTGTAGACTGGTCTCAGCAGCAATAAATTCTCTCTGTCCAAGACTGTTCCCCTGACTAAAGTGGTCCAGAACGATACATACACAGCTCCAGCTGCAACTCCCCCTCCTATGCGGACAAAGGCCTTGGCAAACGTGTCCCGGACCTTAGTGACAAAGGAAGTGCCTCCAAAAGAGCCAGCACCTGTTGAGGTGAGCTCAGAGAAGGGGAAAATGCTCTTTATAGAAGTCTCTGAAACATCTGAAACTTGTTCATTGGACATGTGAGAAGCGCATTTGTGCCTGCCTTTCATCATTAGTTCTGGGACGTCATCGAGGTTATTCTGATAACTGCAGTCCATGTCCCAAGAATTTGAAACCTGTCTAAACATCCTTTCCCTGCACATGATCCTGGAGGAATCCATATTACAGGGAGGTGCCAATTGTTTGGACACTCCTTGGTGGCTTTCATGTCCCTAGGAGTAGTGTTTTAACACTATTTGATATGTTCTATGTCAACTCCAGCTAGCAAGGAGAAAAAAGAATTCTTCCAAATGTACACATGAGACCTCCCAGGCAATTTGTAGACAGCTTGCCTGGAATTGCTTTGGCAAACTGCCTGATGTTGGGTCCAAGTAACCCACCAGGTGTTCCTAGGTGTGCTGAGTTCAGCATGCTCTTGAGAGGCTGGAGCTGTATGTTGGGGGTTTGCTGGCTGGTGTAGAGTACAACAGAGACAGGCTATTAAAAGTGTGGGCATGACCAGAGTACTGTGTATGCAGATTAAGTTAATGTTATTCCTGGGAATAAGAGTGAAAAGTTACTTCAGAGAAAAACTAGCATGGAAAAGAAGCTCCTTTTTGCTGTCAGATGAGCTGGGCTTTAGTAAACATTGATATTACTAGCTGTAGCTTTCTGCTTTGTGTGTGTGTGTAAAGACATTCCCAGATATATCCTTAGTGACTTTCTATTGCTTTCTCTGCTGTGCTGTATTGTGAGCCATATTTCTGTGATGCATTTGTTTGTGTTGGCAGCTGGCGTTCAGTCCTTTGGAAGGCACAAAGATGACCGTAAATAATCTGCATCCTCGAGTCACAGAAGAAGATATTGTTGTGAGTGTTGCTTACTCTGCATGAGTGACACTTCCTTTCTGTGTCCTACCTGTTCTGATAAATCACTTGATCTATGGTGAATGCAGTGAAGAGGGGTGTGATGTTGGTTTACTGTCTGTGCAAAAACTTTGAGGGTTCCTGATTGTTTGGGGTTTTTTTTAAAAAGTGTGTGCTTAAGAGCATGGGACAAAATCGCACAGAGTATTTTGAGATACCTGACATCACTTAGAAGAAGAGTTCACGCCAAATGATTATTCTACCCAAACTTATGCCCCCATCCAGATTATCTAGGGGCTTCCATTCTCACCGGGCTGAGAATGAATCTGGTCTTCCTGTGGGAAAAACATTACTGGGTACTGGCCCTGAACTTCCCTGCTTCCCCTCTCTATTACTAGTGCCAAATACTTATACCATAACAAACACAGTAAGACAAGTGTCCAGATCCTGTCAGGTATTTATAAGCAGGATGGGTGGTGTGATGAAGCAAGCAAACCCTTGTCATGCAGTGCCTTTGATGTGCCCATGGTCATGACTGACTGTCTGCCCTCAGGAGTTATTCTGTGTGTGTGGTGCTCTGAAGCGAGCCCGGCTGGTGCACCCTGGCGTGGCTGAGGTAGTATTTGTGAAGAAAGAAGATGCTATCACAGCATATAAGAAATACAACAACAGGTGTTTAGATGGTAAGTTTGATGCCAGAGTTGCATGAGGATAAATAAATCAAGAATTACTTTTCCACCTGAGTGGAAGGTTTAAAAGTATCTGAGGCGTTAATATGCTAGCAAGAGAGAAATACCAGGAAATCAGTTCAAGAGCTAGATAAAATAATAATTGCTGTGTAACTAGCTGAATATATGCACAGTTTATTTAAATGCAATTAAAAAACCCACCCACATTTTCCTAGAAAAAGAAGGTTCAGAGCTGGAGGCAGGGTCCTGATGAGTCTCTTGGTCTAACTTTCAGATGAAATTCCTTGTGTTTCTGATTTGGTACCAAGAGCTGGAAAGTTGTCATAGTTGAGATGGAGACAACACAAAGCAACACACTCCATCTTCAGAAGGCTTCAAACTGTTTTTTATTATAGCATGCATGCTTTTTACACATTCTTACAAAACTCCTAAGTTTACACTTTACTCATTGGTCACGAGTGACAAACAAAGTGCTTATTGGAATAGGCAGTTGCATGTTGATCTTATTTATCCTTCTTTCTTGGTTTCTGTGTCAACAACCTTGGTAGAAAATTCTTTCAGGGTAAACATGGATCCTCTTATCAAACTTCTCTCTGGCTCACAGAAGTCGCTGTAAAACCTCTTCCACAGAAAATCCTTAGGAAGGCTTTACCTGCTTACAGAGTTGCTTGCAAAGTACAAATAAAACTAGTATTTGCAATAGTTTCAGGGTGTACTCAGAAACATTTTGAATTGGACTTGTAAAATAGTTAGTATCAGATTCTCCATAAACTTTGAATGATGCAATTTTATTTTTTAATCATGTTAAGCTGAAATTATTGTTGAACTGTTAATTTTTAGCTGGAAACAGGTGCTTTTTCTTTCTTTAGATGAGTGACATGTAATGGATGTCAGATGAGGAGCAGACAGCTAAGAATGGGAGGTCCTCTTGTGTCCCTGCTAAGGGCTTCATACTTCTGTGTAACTTTTTAATTAGTATGATCCTTCATATGGTGCTGAGTGTTTCAGTGGCTCTTCTATTGCTCTGATTCTGCAACACAAGATTTATCAGCTGTTTTTTCTCATGTTTCCCTAGCATGTCAAATTCTGTTGGTTGCACTGTTGCATGATGTTTCGAGGATCTTGCCTTACTCCACTTCTGATAGAATGAATTTTGTGTTTTGTTTTTATTTAGGTCAACCAATGAAATGCAATCTTCATATGAATGGGAATGTCATCACCTCAGACCAGCCTATATTGCTGTAAGTGTCCTTCAGTGGGGAAAAGGTCCAAACGCTTTTGCAGGTTCTCTTTTGAGAATTGTTGTTCCTTGAATTTTCTTTCTCTCTCCTTCTGTGGCACAATATGTTGAGTGCAGTGCAATGTAGCTTGACTACGTAGTGTTCTCAGCCTTGAGGCTCAAAAATAATCTGAGATGAGAATATTTTCTTGTGAGAAAAGCATATTTAAAACCTTTATCTCTGATATTGGTAAGGGGGAAACACTGATAACAGTAAATGCAGACACAGTGTTAAAATTTATTTATTTATCATAAAGAGAGGTTAAATACTGCCTTTTACATTTATTTTTTTTTAATCCTCCAGCCGATTGAGTGATACCCCTTCAGTGAAGAAGGAAGGGGAACCACGCCGGTCAAGTGCAAGCGCCTCCTCAAATCCCCCAGCTGAAGTGGACCCTGAAACTATCTTGAAGGCACTCTTCAAATCCTCAGGGGTTTCTGCCTCTGTGCAGCCCACAGAATTCAAAATTAAACTCTGAGAGGGGGGGAGCAAGCAGTGGACTGGAAAACTCATATAAGCTGGGGGATGAGGAAAGTGCAGGAGTGCAGATGTTATTTGCATTTGCCTGTCCTGAAATTTTTTGTTTTCTATGATCGCTACCTTACTGTACAGTAGTGTTTCCTCTTGTGTGTGTACTTTCTGTTTTCATAGTTGGAGTTTTCTTCCATGATTTTTTTTCCCCAAGAGAATAACCTTCCCCTTCTGCCAGTAATGTATTACCAAGCATATACCATGTAACTCCATCCTTTACTCCAAAGCCCCCAGTGGCCATTAAAAGTGCACATAGACTTTGAGGGAAGGAGTGGTGATCTCCTTCTGTTTTCTCCTGACTGACCTTTAACTAAAGGGTGCATCCCCTTGGTTGTCCACAGGCAAGAGCACCACGTTGTTTCTGAAGTTGCTGCGCTGGGTACAAAGGCAGGTTGGGCTCCCTCCAGAAAGGACTTGTGTGCATTTGTGGCATAACTCTTCCTTCTGGCTGCTGGACACTTTTCTCTCAGCAGCTGGGACGTTGAGAAGAAGCGGGAGAAGCCGAGCTGCCCGCGGTGTGCCAACAGAGGCATCAGGCAGAAGGGACGTTTGCGCGAGTGCACCGGCCATTGTGCTATGGGCAGGGGTGTTTCAACTCTGGTAGTGCTGGAGGGTTGTTCTGGCATTTGTACAAGGAATATTTGCTCTGGAGGGTCAGGCTCAGTTGCTCTCCTCTTTCTGGACTGAAAAATTGAGAACCAGTCATGTTCAGAGCTAGAAGAAACCCAGTTGTTTGACTCCCTTTAGATTATATTGCCTTCTCCTGCTGATGCATGGACACGAGTTTCTTTCTTGCCTTCAAACTCAGCCAGTCTCCTGTAGAAAGGAAGGACCTGAGACCCTTTTCAGGTACTAATACAAAATCTAGTGTCTGAGAACGTGTTTCTTTGAGAGATGCTATTTGCCTGGCTGCTGTGCGGTTATGCTGCTGGCATGCCTGGGTTTGGAGGATGATGGCTGCAGTGTGTGGCTTCAGGGAGAGCTTTAGGAGCAGCGGGCAGTTAGTGCTGTGTAAGGAACACCGCAGAGGAGTGTCAGGTCCCGGGCAGGGCGGCGAGGACGTGGCGTGGGCCAGCGGGTGTGTGTGGCAGGCCACTAGGTGGCACTCCCAGTACTTCCCATTGTTTGTACCGCAGTGGCACCTTGGATGGTGAAAGTCCCAGTAGCTCCACTCGTTTGTGTTTGTTCAGACTGTATTGGAAGAGAGGAAAGCTGAGAGCAACTTCCAGAACCGGGTTGGGGTTTGAACTTGATCCTACTAGCTGGGAGACTAACCTAATCCATTCTGTTCAGCTCTGCTGAGTAGCTCCTGTAAGTCCAGATTCCGTTTCTTGGACAACCCCATGTTTCTTTTGCTTTCTTGTTCTGTATGAACTCTTTCTTCTATCTAGCTTGTGCAGACCATTCCTTAATCTCACTGTATCCCTTTTAGCCATGGAAATAATAAGGACTTGGCAGGACTTGTTTTTCTGGAGTACTCTGTTTGGTTTGAAGGCCAGTGACACCATGATTGGTGGGGTGCTTCATGTGAACAGCAGATGTTTGTAGGGGAGGGGACCTAAGACAGCTATTGTTCTCCTTTTTTAGATTGCCCACCAAATACATGTGTTTTAAAAAAAAAAAAAAGGCGGGGGGGAGGGAGGGGGAGGAAACATTAGGGATTGGAGAAGATAATGTATTACCTGTTTCTGAATAAACGTTTGTTATACAGAGAGTGGATTCTAAGCCTTTTTAGATGCTGTGGAGCAACTAAAGATAAGTGGTGGTGTTCCAATATTGAGTCAATCGCGCTTTCTAAGTGAACATAGAAATTTCTGATAATGTGATGAAGAGCAAGAGGAGCTTATGGGTGAGAGAGCTGTTACTCATCCACTTTCTAGTCTGGATCATACAAATTAGCAGCTGACTCCTGCTACTAAATTGAAGCCATTTGTGTCCATGTCATTCCAATTCTCTTTTTAGAGAAAAAAAAATAGCAGCCTTTGTTACTGACAGCCTAGTCATTTAAAAAGTAATTTTATAGCAAAAGCAGTTCTGAGATCAGGGTACCTGTTCTAGGTGAAGTTGGATACTTTCATTGCCAGCTAGACAGAAAGCTGTGTAAATGTGAAATGTATTGGGAGTGCATCTCGTGCCTCTTCTGAAAGAAAGGGGAGACTCAAGGATTTTTCAGATTAATAGATTTGTGTCCTTTTGAAAAGCCAAGTAGCAAGATGCATTTTAACTTACTGTTAAACTCTGCCTTATGTTTAGGTTATCTGAGAATTTATGATGGCATTGACATACTTCCTTGGAAGAAGTACTGTCTGCTCTGTTCCACAGCTCTGTGATCTATGGCAGCATATTCTTGTTTTTTACAAATTGGTGAATTAAGTGGGTGTCCAGACCACTCCATGGCTCGTCTTACAGCGGTGTCTTGGTGTACATTGGTGTTCTGGTCTTGGTCAGCTCTTTAATGCACCATTGCATGGCTGCTTTCAGTTGGGCACTGAAACAAGAGTAACTGTTTATTCCCAGTTTTTTCCAGGTTATTCCCAGTCCTTTTCAGGTAGTTCACCTTGGCTCTCCAGTTTCTCCTGGACATCCTGCAATTGTCATGCTAATCATGATTTCGAACCTACCACCTTCTGTCTACATTTATCATCATGCAACATGGTTATATTTTTGTGTTGTTTTGGTGGGTTTTTTTTTTTTTTTCCCTTCTGGGCTGGTAGAAATTATGAAATACCAATTGCCTGGACTCTGAATTAATGTGCATTAATTTAGCCATTAAATTAAATGGCCAGGACAGGTGGTAGGAAATATGTAATGGTGTTTCTTTTGTTTGTTTTGGGTTTCTTTCTTTTATTTCAAAAATGTGAGGACTTCTGCAGTGATGCCACAATGTGCAAGTTTGGTGTATTTTCATGGCTTTTGCATGTACCTTCCGATAATGTTCATTAACTTGATATTTGGTTGGATCAATTCTCCATATCATGTCATATTTTGTCACCTCCTACATTAGCCTTGCTTCAGTATTTTTAAAATGGTTCTGTCTTCCATTACAAGTTCATCTGTAAAGGCTTTTTTTTTTTAATTAACAAGAGTCTTTAAAAACAATTGCCTTTGAGTGTTTCTACATCTCTTTAAGATTTACTTGCCTGTCTCAGATTAAGGACAGTGCGTGAGTTTTGCACTGTTTATACAAAACCAGAAACTCAACCCTGGGGCTGCGGCGAGTCCAGCCGCCGCCATTATCAGCGCCGCGCCGCGCCCGGGGAACTACAGCTCCCGGCAGCCCCCGCGCCGCCGCGCGCAGAGAAGATGGCGGCCGCCACGGGGCGTGCGGTGGGAGCGGCGGCGGCGGGATACACGGGTGAGGGGCAGCGCGGGGCACCGGGAGCGGGGCCGGCGGGATACACGGGTGAGGGGCAGCGCGGGGCACCGGGAGCGGGGCCGGCGGGATACGGGATACGCGGGTGAGGGGGCAGCGCGGGGCACCGGGAGCGGCGCCGGCGGGATACACGGGTGAGGGGCAGCGCGGGGCACCGGGAGCGGGGCCGGCGGGATACGGGATACGCGGGTGAGGGGGCAGCGCGGGGCACCGGGAGCGGCGCCNAACGGGGCCGGGGCGGCAGCGGCATCTCAGAGCGGTGCGTCCCTCGCAGTTCTGGCGGTGAAGTTCGCGGAGCGGCAGCGCTCGCACCACTGCCTGTTGGTGAAGGAGCACCAAGTGCGGGAAGGGGCCGACACCGCGCACCCGCCTCGCCGCACCCTCTTCGTCCTCAACGTGCCCCCGTACTGCGGCCCGGTGAGTGCGGGCGGCTGGGACCGAGGGCAGGGCTTGGGGTCCGGGAGCCGGCGTGTGCCTCGGGGCTGCTGGGGCCGGGGAGCCGCCCGGAGAGCTCTGCCGGCTCTTCGAGGGAGGCATCGCTCCTGCTTTGCTGAACCGCGTGTTTTCTCTTACTCTCCCTGTTAAGGACTCTTTGTCTAGGCTGTTCTCTCGCTGCGGGCATGTGCAGTCTGTGGACATTTGTGACAAGCCAGGGCCAGGAGAGAAAAAAGATAAACTGGCGTCCAAATTCTTTGACCACAAAACTCTAAAGGTAAAGCTTGGGCGGGGGAGAGGAGTAATGATGGTTCAGTGGGAAAAGATGGCAAGTACTGAATGGTTCTCTTCAGAACACGAGGCACAGGAAACCATATGGGGTATTGGGTGACATGAGTACTTACTTAAGTTTACACTGTCTTTTTTTTGCTATTTTGCTGCCTCTTGTGGTTTGATTTTTATTTTGTTTTTTAAGTTATTTGTACTGCAGTTCCTTGCTCCATTACCAATTTCTCTTACATATCTGACTCACCTGGGTGTTTTTTTTCTTTTAGGGATTTCAAGTAGCATACGTGGTGTTCAGGAAAGCAGCAGCTGTCCAGGCAGCCAAGGCTCTATCACAGGGAGGTCCCTTGCTAATATCAACAGAGAGCCACCCTGTGAAAACCGGCATTAGCAGTATGTCAGCTCTGGCTATCTTTCCACAGGCTAATGCTGGGGAAGAACTATACTCATTGTTTGCTGAATTCTACCCTGTATGTCCCATTTTGTTCTAAGCTGGGGGATGTTCAGTGTTTTGTGTTCTTTCATTATTCACAGAGTAGCAATCTTATTGAACCAGATGTTGAAGTCTGGTCCAGTGACCCTGTGGGAGAGTGGGGACTTGGAAGAGTCCTTTTTTCCTGACATTTTTTCAGTATTGCTTAGATTCAGAGATACTGTCTGCATCTTGTCCTCAGAATGGAGACCAGACTCATGCAACAGGCCCCGGGTGTGTGTCAAGTTGACAGCACTTCACGTGTAATGGCTTGACAGAAGCACAGCCCTGAATGTTGTGCCCCTTAGGCTTAAGGCTAGCCCACTTCTGCCTGGGCGAGTTGCAAACTCTTCCCATGGCATATTGATTGTGCTTGCAGCCAAGTCGATTTGAGCTGTGGCAGGGGGGAAGCTGAACACAAATGGGAACAGTATGTCCTTCCCTCATGCTAGAGGTCACTCTAGAGCTGCCCAAAAGCAGCTAGCCTGCTTCTAACAGCAGCTACTGCTGACTTGTGCCCTCTCTGTCACAGAGTGGATCGCCAGCTATGAGGCCTCCATCGTGGATCCGAAGGAGCTGAAGGCTGAGGTGGATGCCTACATGCAAGACTATGATAAAAAGGTGGCAGAGGTGAGACCAGGCTAGGGAGGGAACCCAGCTAAGCAGATTTCTTGGGGCAGAGGGAAAGAAGCGAGATTTCTCCGTGCTCCAGCCCTAGTGGAAAGGGCTGAGGGTCTCTCTGTTTGGTAGAGGTTTTTTTACTCCCAGTTGCTGGTGGGCAGTCAGACCAGGTTTGGTCTGCATCATCTGACCCTTCCCCTCGGGCTTACAACAGATACCCACAAATAAATTGGTTTGTGGCTGACTTGCGGTGTTGTTACTGCGAGTTGAATGCCTGCAGCCCTGATCCCATGCCTTCCTTTAAATCTTGCGTGGAAGCAGGAGCTGTAACTTTGCTGTGTTTAAGGGGGGGCTGTGGGGAATTGTGCATTAGGCTGCGCATCTGCACTGAGCTGCCTCACCCTCCTGTCCTTACAGGAAGAAGCCAAAGCCGCCAAGGAGGAGGGTGTTCCGGATGAGGAGGGCTGGGTGAAGGTGACCCGGAAGGGCCGGAAGCCCGGCCTGCCCCGGACAGAGGCTGCCAACCTGCGCGTGCTGGAGAAGGAGAAACAGAAAAGGGCCCGCAAAGAGCTGCTCAACTTCTATGCCTGGCAGCATCGCGAGACCAAGAGAGAGCGTGAGTGTGCAAGTCTCCTCCTACCCCTGCCTGGGTCTTGTCTCTCACACCGAGGCCCGAAGAGCATCCTTCTGCCTTCAGGGGAGGTGACATCCAGCTGCTGCTAAGCAGCTGGCTGGCTGGATCTGAATGGCCTCTTGCCACCACCTGTCCTAGCAAGGGCTGCTGGAATATCTTGTGGGAGGGTGTGGTTTTCCAAGAGGTGCTTATTCAGTCTGCACAAAGGCAGCGGTTGAAGGGGGAAACTAGCAAATTCCTCCCCAAGAGGGAGCTGCAGCACCACCGGAGATGAACAGCTGGAGCCCCAGCTTGGCACTCAGCTGAGGTGTAAAAGGACCTGCTCTGGAAGTGTGTGTTTGTGGCTCTTGGGGCTGAGCCCCTCCAGTGTGTGGAAGTGAAGCTCCCAGGAGAGGGAGATCTGCTGCTCTTGTGTGACCTGTGCTTTCTCTTTCTCTGTGTTTTAGACATCGCCCAGTTGAGGAAGAAATTTGAGGAGGACAAGCAGAGGATCGCACTGATGCGAGCCCAGCGCAAGTTTCGGCCATACTAGGTTGTGCTGAGCTGTTCTTCAGGTGCCTGTGCTGGAGAGGGTAGGAGAGATGCCTACTGACTCCATTTGCCAAAGGATTTTGAGGAATGGAGGCAGCTTCGGGTTGCCTCTACCCTTGGATCTGAAATGGGAGATCCCAGCAACTGCTGCTGGAGGAGAGTTCCCTTTGCTTGCACCAGTATCCTCCTGCTCTTCTGTCATTCAGCCCCATGGCACCACTTCTCAGGGTGCTCAGGTCAAGGGGCTGAGGCACATCCTGTGACAACCTGTATCTCCCTGCCACCCAAAACCACACCTCCTAAAGCTTGGTGAGAACTGGGATTGACCTAGCGCAGCCCCTGCAGGGGCAGGGAATGGCTGAAGAACTGTAAATAAACTGCTGCTACTGTTTTCAGAATGTGGGAGTGATTCTCTCTCCCCTCTGGTCTCCTGGGGGAAACAGCTTCCTGCATGCTGGGGTGGTGGTAAAAATCATGGCTTGTAACCTGATGCTCCTTTGCACATTTTGTTGAAGGAATGAGGAGGGAAGTGACTTTAGGAAAAACCTAACTGTGACTTGTTGTCACAAGGAAAGATCAGTGGTTTGGTGCAGAGCTCTACCCTTCTCTTGGTGATTCCCTCCCTGGCCAAGTGTTGCAGTGCCCAGTCATCCAGCTGTGCATGGAGCTCTGCAGCCACGTCTAGGCCATGGAAAATTCCTGATACCCAGCACTGTTGCAAGAACAAATGCCACTTTGAGCAGCCTGGTTTGGAAGGAGAAACCAGACTCTCTATGCCCTGTTTCCACTCAGCCTGTCCCCAGCCCTCAGAAGGCAGGTAAGGATGGCAGCAGGCACGTTTAGGTGTGGGACAGTGGTTTTGTACTGCTCCTGTAGCATTTGTGCAGCTCTGGAATAGTGGTAGGTCTGTGATCAAAGTAACCCACCCAGCCCCAGGCTTTTACACATTTATTTTACTATCTGCAGCCTCGCTAGAAATGTGACCATGGAATGTAAGGTGGAAATGGTGGTAAATTTCAGACAGCTGAGATAAAATGGATTTACCCTCTCCTAAAAAACTGACTGCAAATACAGTTTGTGTTGCTTGCAGAGATGACAGGCCTGCCTGCTTCAGTGGGCTTTTTGCATCAATTTAACTGGGAGGCAGATCCTTAATAAGGCCTACCTAAGGCAGACAGGGTGTAAAAATTGCTGCCTCCCAAGATGCACTTTAGCTGCTTGGGTGAGCGGCCTGAAAGAGAGAGGAGGTTTGTTCTCCTATAGAGTCAAGAAGACAGACTTAACATTAGAACATTAATCTTTATTTAGGACAGAAATTGTCTCTGCCAACTTTTCCATAATTTGTAGTTCTCCCAGCTGCTTCACCTGGAGGATTAAGGATTCTCTAGCATTCATTAAAATGGCCTTCTCTGCCCAGGTGAGTTCTTACTTAAGCTGATTCTTAAACAGTAGTTCTCACAATGGAACAGAGACACAGAGGCCCTCTGAGCTCAGGCATCTATGGAAGTAAGTGCAGAAGCAGAACACTTTCCTTGTTTTTCAGCAGGTTAAACCCTGGGAGCAGCTGTCTGCACCATCCTCAGGGAGGAGGCAAGATAAGCCACCTCTATTGCAGTGCCAAAGCTGGGGAGCTGCTGCTGACACACAGGATGCCTCTGCCTTGTGTTCTGCTCTGTTTCAGGGTGCAAGTTTGGAGTAAGCCAAGGGGAAGGCCACTCTGGGCCTCTATCCCTGTACTCACAGAGCTGGAAGTAGAGCAAAGATTCCTTCTCCCTTTGGCAAATGAGATACTTTGCTCAGCTCTCCTTCAGAGTACCCCTGGCAGACCTGCTTCCACCCTGCAGTGAGCTAAGCATAGGAAAGATTATCACAATCTAATGGTGGATGTGAGGTAGGAATGGTGACAATTCTGGAGCTTGCTTGTTAGCTCCCAATTCTCCTGAACTGCTGCAGCTGTGAGGGCTTCCTAGAGTCTGGCCCTGGTGTTCTGAGCTGTCAGGAAGTTGCTGATGATCCCAGATACCACCTCGGGCTCGTTCAGGTGCACAAAATGACTCCCAGGCACTTCTGCTAGCTGGATGTGCTGGAGGGAAAGAACACAAGAAGATGTAGACCAGGAAGCACATGCTGCTTGTGACACTCGTGGGAAGGGACAGGGCAAGTGAAGGCAGGACAGAGATGGGAGGACCAGGGAAGAGCTGGGTCCAGAGGGCAGTACTAACTTGGGACTTTGGCAGCAGGGACAAAGTTGACTTCCTCCCTTGACTCCACCCCCTTCCCCATGTGAGGCCTGTGCTGTTCAGGACAAATCACCTACTGGAGGGTGTCCACCAAGGTCAGCTGCTTCCCAGCTGCTGCTCCCAGGCTGGTGGCAAATCGAGATGCAAGGATGACGTTTGCTCTCACCTCTTTGAGGTTAGACTCAAATGCCTCCTGCAGGGCTTTCACAAAGTGATTTCTGCTCGGTATGTTGTGCGGTACCAAGAGTCCATCTTGTGATCTGAAAAACAACAGTGAGGCTCAGTTGAGCACCCAGTGTGCCTCCATTTGTCTTTGTGGCTGTCCTGGGCAGAATCAGTGTCCCCAATACAGCAGGGTAACAAACCCAACTGTTCTTTCCAGGCTGCTCGTAAGCAGCAGGTGACAGGGTCATACATGGTAGTCAGAGTGCACCACACAGCTTGGCTAAGCAGCTATTTTCTATCAAACTAAAAGGTGTAAAACCTTGGGTGACAGCCTACTGGTATCAGAGTGGGAACTGGCTAAATATTGTCCTCCCAGGGCTGGCTCTGTAACTGGTCTGAAAACATCATTCCCTGCCCCTGCTCTGCCTTCTGCTCTTAACTTCTTCCTTCCTTAGAATTTCCACATCTCCTCTCAGTCTCTTTTGCCTCTCTCTTTGCTGCTTATTTAACCACGTTAGGCCCTGCTCAGAGAGGGAGGTACCAGGGCAGTTGCCCTGGAGAAGTCAGCATTAGATCTCCTCAGAGCTAAGATCATGCTGCACACCTTGCCCTCAAAGGAGATGGGAAAAGGCAGAGGATGACTCACAGAACAAGCTGTGCACCCAGACAGCTTAACAGCTTGGCAAGCCACTGGCCATGTCCCCAGAGCTGCTTGCCCCAGGTGCCACAGGAGAGAGCTTGCAGGAGCTCAGTCAGACCAGGGGCTTCAGGAGCAGCTGGAGACTCTGTAGTTTCACCTGTTTGCTCAGGCAAGAGGTTTTGGGACCTGGAGAAGGGGATGGGCTGGGTTGCTGACTGGGGTAGAGTCAGGTCAGGAGGACAGCAAGTAGGTGTGGTGCTGTGGAGGGTCACGTATTTGCCAGGATGGCCCCTTGCTACAGTGCCAAGGCATGGAGAGTTGTGAGGTGGGATTGTGAAGCCAAGAGCATGGGGAAGATGGGGCAGGACTAGCGTTTCCTCAGTCAGCCTTGCACCAGGGAGTCCCAGCCTGAAAGTAGAGTGCCAGGCTGGGAGGTTGTTCCAGTTGCTGTCTGCCTTCTCCAGGAGCCTGCCCAACCCAGGGCAGTGGTAGGGAACTGGGGAATACTTCTCACATGTGAAGCTGTACTGTTACACCAGCTGGCCAAAAGTCTGGGTGACTAGTGTAGATGAAGGGGTAGTGGAGGGCTCCTTCCTAGCCTTCATCAGCAAGGGCTGGTATGGTTTGTGCCTCACTCACACAATGATGAGAACACGGTCCTGGATCTTCTGCAGGAGCTTCACACACTGCTCCACCGTGAAGAATTCTCGACTCTGCTGCAGATGCAAAGAGAGGGAAAGTGTCAAAGCTCAGGGACAGCAGCTGGGAGCAGAGGTGTCCCCAAGCCCTCCTGCACAAGTGGCTCTGAAGGTAGAAGTAACTAGCCCTGAAGCTTCCATGATGACACATGACAAGCCTCCTGGCTGCACACAGGAGTAGATGGCTCTGCAAAGGCTCCTTCTGTCCAGCTGTTTCAGGGCTGTCAACAACATTGCCTGCTGGGCTGCAGCACATATGGGAATGATCTCATAGAGAAAAGCTTTAAAAATCCTTTTACTAAAAAGGAGAGAGTACGTTACCCTGGCTCCCATATCCTGGCAGTAGCACAGATGGAGGAGGCCCTAATTGCTCAAAAGTGGCACAAAACTATCAAAATACCAAACCTAAGGACTTTGCTCCACTCCCCTTCTTATTCAGGTCACCTGACAAGCTGACAGAAAGCATCCATCCATCTGCTGCCTGAAGAGTTATAACAGCAGGAAAATGTGGCCAGGAGGCCCTGGGGCAGAGGAACTTCTAAAAAAACAAACAGTAATATTTTCCAGTGACTGTAAGCTGAATCAATGATCAAGTGCAGGCTTTTTTAAAAGCAGCATTTAAAGCACATGTGGGAATTCGGGAAGCAGAAAGTAAGCAGCTGGGTGGAGGCAAGGCCTAGCTCAGTGAGCAGGCATCCTCTGTCTGAGTGTTCTGTAAGCTCAGGGCTCCAAAGGAGCAAGGGGCATGGCAGAAGAGCAGTGCTCACCGTACGGGCTCTCATGTCTCTGTTATACACCAGCCCTGGAAAGAAAAAACACAAGGTTTTCTTAGGAGCAGGAGTTGTTCTGTTGTAACTCACTTTTGGGGTCTGCCCAAGACTTTCTGAGTTGGGGGATTAATTCAGATTTCTCCCTTTTTTTAACTTATTTTCTTTAGCTGTTCTAGGATTTGAGCACCAATCCCAGTTGCTGGGAATGGAGAACTCTGCCTCCAGACTTAATTGATCCCATTCAGGCTCTGCAAATCTGTAGCTAGGGCACCCTGTACCCTGCAGAAGATAATGGCTGTTGGCATCAGTCCCTTCCCACACCCAGCAGTGGCCCAGCACCACACAGACCCTTACCAGCGGGTGTCTCAGTTGCTCCTCGCTGCAGCAGGATTGCCCCACCCTCTGCTGTCAGATGGCTGTTTGCTTCTAAAAGCCTGAGGGAGACATGGCAGAGAGACTGTGATGCTGGAAAAAGGGAGGAAGTGAAGCAAAAATGCCATGACAAGGTGACAGTGAGCTCTCAGGCTGCTTCAGAAAGGAGCAGGAAGAAGCAGCAGCTTCTGGCAGCAGAAGCAAAAGGTCTTGCTGGGATTTCAGAAAAGGACTTGAAAGGTGAAATGCAGGGATGGTTTTCCTTGCTCATGTGTGCATCTGTAACTCTGTCAAGGTGAGGGCAGGCAGTAAATGAAGAGGATGGATGGGAACCCACCTCTGCAATGCTGCTTCGGGGCTCCGTGCTTTGGGAGTTTGCTGCTTTGCCTCCAGACTCAGTAGTCTGTCGATCACCCTCCGCTTTGACTTCAGCCATGCCTCAGTGTCCTGAAACACAGAGGTAGGGAAGAGGAGTAACCCCTTACTTCTGAATGATTTTACCCCTTATTGGAGAGTGGAAAAGGGAATTTCACTCTTCAACATCCCTCAGAACTGGTATCAGTTACGGGTCTCTTATTAAAAATGCCCATTTCTGGGAGAAAGGGAACATCAGTACTGCTGTAATGAAGTTATTAACTTTTTATCTTTGCCATCTTTTCTAACTCTTCCTACTTCACTTCTGAGTTGAGGACAACTCTCCAGAGTTTGGTATTTTTTGTCTCTCTGACCTAGGGCTTCTGTCCCACTACTGCCAGCGAAAGCTCCAGCATCTGTTAGCAATGATGACAAGTTGGGAATGTAGCTTTATGAACTGCCAGGAACAGAAAAAAATCTACCAATCTTGTACCCAGGTCACCCAACAAGGTGTTGGCAAAAAGATAACCTCAGCTGGCAGATGCCTGGACAGAAACTGTTCCAGTTTCCTTTGTACAAGGGCTTGGCACAGACAAGCAAATTTCAGTGCTGAGGGACTGCAGGATGTGGAGCTCTACCAAGTGTACCCCAAGGGCCACTCTAAGGACGAACTTCAGTCTGTGCAACATGGAGCAGATCAGTGCCTGCCAAAAAGAAGAGCACTAGGACTTGTGTGACCTGCCAGGAAGTGGTCACATCAGTGCTTTCTCTGAAAAGTGAGGGAAAGAAAAAAAAACCGTGTATTTCTGTATTTTAAAAAAGTGAGGGGAAGGACACATGAGCTCTAACCTCTGGAGCTAGAAGAAAGCCAAGACTTTCCAGCAGGATCAGCTTGTCCACCATCTCAGGATAAAGGAAACAGAACTAAGGAGAGATGAAACAATAAGAAAATGAAAAGCTGAGCATTGAGTGATGTCTTTATCCCACTGCATGGGAGAGGGGTCAGGGAAGGGCCTCTCCTCCCCTGAGATCCAGGTCTGTCCCTTCATTCCTCTCCCATTTGTTGTTGCAGGCTACAGAAATCACAACCCCATGAAGAAATGGTGCTTTACTCACCATTCCTGCCACAGCCCCACCTGCAAAGAAGAAAAGGGTGCTCAGTAATGCACAGAACAGCCCCTGGTAACAGAAGTTCACCTTCCCCACAGCAGGAGCTACCTCAGAAATAAAAATGTGCATTGTACCTTGGGACAAAACCCCAGTACAGAGGGGAGTTCTCCAAGCCCACAACATGCAGGCAGAGACCAGGACTGTTGACCTGCTGTGTTCCCCATCCTGTGCCATTCCCACCTCCCTCAAGACAGCAAAGGCCAAGGAGGAGTTACTGTTTAAAATGTCTTGGTGTGCAGGTCCTGTTAGCTGTGACCAGAGCGGCCCTGGGAAGCAAACTCCAAATTGTGGCAAAATCAAATCATATTCCAAGCTCAAAGGAATGGATCCTGAAGTCCAGTTCCCCTCAGGCACCTTTACAGCCCACCAAATGGGCTGTCTGTTCCCAGGCTTTGTGGGGACCAGGCAGGAAGGCCTGCTGCTGTGAATTCTCCTGCATAGACCACCCCTCTTTGCCAATCACTGTTCCATCCTGTGAGTGGGGGAAATGCTCACAGCAAGAGTTACCACTGGCTGTACTGCAGGGTCTTGAAAACAGGCATTTCAAACACAGGTACAGATTTTTGAATCACTCAGGCAGGAACCTCGTACTTGGCATAATATAATAAATATTCCAACCCAGCTCCTAGCTTAATGTCTTGGAAGTTAATTATCTACTGCTTTCTATTAATCTCACAGTTTACAAGGACTAGAGCCACTTACCCATACTGTGACCCATCAGGGTGAACCGTCTCCACTGCAAGGCTAAATGGCAACAGAGAAAAACAGACAGTGCTACATTAGAAACCAGAGCAGCAACATCTTGCTGCTTCTCCACTGACATGGGCCCTTTATCCCAGGAGGGCTTTTGCACTACCACATTTGCTTCTTAATTCAGAAACTAAGCAGCTGAGTAGGCCGATTTTAAAGAAAAAGAGCATTTACCACCTCATTTCCATGGTAGTTAAGTCATACAGCTCTCAAGCTCTCTCTGTATGTCAAACAAACTCCAGCAAAGTCCCATTCACTGCCAGATATGGCACTGGCAAGAAGCAGAGGAGCCTGACTGGGTAGCATCTGGTGGAAGAGAGAAACCTTTACAGAGCATCCTGCCACAGGGCATTCTGCAAGACATGTGAGGACACAGAGCCAGGTCTGCTGCATTGAGGAAGTATGATTCCAAGTGAAAGCTTTCTGCACCATTTAGCACATCAGGCTCTTCAGTCCATTTTTAGGGCACTCTGGGAGTCTTATAGGAAAATACAGCTTTATCAGTGCTGCCCATCTGAAATATACCTCACTGAAAGATGAGATTTACCCTCTGGAACATCTGAGAGCTTCTAGAGGCTCTTTTGTGTACTGAACGGGGAATGTAAAACTACACATGCCAAATATACAGATGGACAGTTACATCAGGAATTATTGGGAGTACAAGACACTTCAACTTTCAGATTTCTTTGCATGATACTAAAGCAACTAGCAAACTGCCAGGGAGAACCAGAAATTTCCAACTTACACCTGTCACTGACTGCTTACAAAAAGCCAGTCTGGTAAAACCATTTAGTTTAGTTTTAGTTTGGCATCCACCATTTCACCACTACAGCTTTTTTAGTGCAGAAACACCCAGGGCTTTACAGTTTCTTCCTTTCCCAAACAGTGAGAAAGAGGGATGCTTATTCAGTCACAAAGCACTGGCTAACATCCAACTGAGAAGCAGGGGGAACTGAAAATGCTGCTTGTTGGAAAGAGCAGGACCAATACAGCACCCCATTCCACAAGCACCCCCTCGAGGGTTCCTTCAAGTACCCACCTGCTGCCACCCGGCGCACATCGGTCACATAATCTAGGAAATGGTAGGGGAGGCCTGCAGGTCGGTGGGAGGACAAACCATGGCCAGAAAAATCCATTGCCACATAATAACAACCTGAAAGGGAAAGAGAATCCCATGTGCAGCCAGGCCACACAACACAAGCTATCCTGATGAGCCAGACCTACCTCTGGGGAGCAGTGGAATGAGCTTGTCAAAGGTGTTGGCATTGTCCAACCAGCCATGCAAACACAGCACAGGGTGTCCCTCCGAGGGTCCCCAGGCCTTGGCTGCCACATGTCCCCAGGGCACAGGGAACTTCAACTCTGAGAACATGCCCAAAACAGGGTGATGTCCTTGGAGAGTCACGTACTTGGAGTAGCTCCCAGGGGTCTTGTTAATGGTCTAGAGCTCTGAAAAGAGTAATACAGGTCTTTAGTAACTCACCAGTCTCCTGTGGTCTTAATTAGCAGCTTGATGATTTATAGCTCCCCATTCAACATCCCAAGCTGCCGTTCCTGACTGCCTGTTTGGGGAATCCTCCTCCCAGCACGTACTAGCTATGCTCCTAGGAAGAAATAAGCTTTCCCTACGCAGGAGGAGAAAGCCTTCTCTGTGTCTCTGCAGCAGCTGCAACCTGACCAGAAGGCACAGGAGATCCGGCAAGAGGGAACCATGCAGAATTCCCCCAGCTAGCTGCAGTCAGCCAGGCACCTGTCCTAGGCCAAAAAGACAGTTTGGGGAATAAGGATGCTGCCTCCAGCATTAGACTGTTACCACCTTGCCCTCTTTTACCTTGGTGCTTCTCTTTTGCACCACTGGTTGGCACATTTGCTAGAGCAGCTGGCTCCATGCTGCACAGCGGGTCACTGCTGCCACCCACCTGTGCACCCCTCAGGGCAAGGGACTTTTGCACGGGATATGGGTCCACAACCTGCCAGGCACTTGCTCGACCTCAAACCATCTCATTTACCTGGCAATCACTGATCCTTGCTCAAGCTCCAGCTCCTGAGTGAACCCAGCCTCTGGCGACCTTCCAGTGGTGGTTTAAACATTTCCCTTTCACCTCCAAGCCACAGGCAACCTAAGTATTTCAAAGTCTCTCATGTCATATCCCCTTCCAAGTGACTTGTCTTGTGTATCTGCTCCCTTAATTAGCCCTCTGAGAGTGCACAGCAATTAAATCACTCTACAGCAAGTTCCTCCTGAGCCCATACCTCTCTAAGGAGTGAGGACAGAGGGGGTAGGCTGCTGTCAGGGCCCTGATGGTCCCAATCAGCCAAGCCTGGGGCTCCCCATGAGTGTGTTTAAGCTCGGCCCAGGACCAGCCGCACAGTGCTGCAGGAGTGCCGGTCTCCATCAGCAACGCGCTGGCCCCAGGAACCGTGGCCCTGCTGCTGATCACGGGGCTGTGTCTGATCCCAGCTGCCCTCGCCGGGCCAGATCCTGACAAACAACCGTGGGCTGGCTTTCCATCGTGTGACGGTGGACCTGCCCTGTCCTGAGGGCCTGGGCTCCTGGCAGAGCCTGACGGCCCTCCCAGGCAATCCTTCCTGGGCCCAGCGGGGCTCCGGCCCTGGGATCCCCCCGGCCCCGGGGTAAGGCCTCCCCGGGCGAGCAGGAGGCGCCGCTACAGCCGGGCCTTCGCCTCGGGGCCCCTGGAGCGCCTGGTCCCGGTCCTGCTCCCGGCCCCGGAGAAGGGCTGCCCGGGGACCGGCCCCCGCCCGGCGCCGAGAGCAGCCCCCGAGCGCCACGGCTGACCCGGCCCCCTCTCCCCTCGCCGCCCTCCCGCGACGCCCCGGCCCCCTCCTACCGCTCCGAGCGGCCGGGCCGGCTGAGCAGAGGCGGCGGCAGGGCCCGGCGGGGCAGGACAGGGCGGGCCGGCTGCACCGCCCCGCTGCCCGCCTCCCTGGAGCGCCGCGGCCCCCGCCTCTGTCTGCATCGGGCTCGGTGAGAGGAACGGGAACTTAACGATGGCTGTGGGGTGTGGAGCTGCGAGCAACCTCCTGGGCGTGATGGGAATCTCTGAGGAGTCGAAATCAAGGAGGTATGGCTGCATCCTTGACTACCTCCAGAAGACACATTACTGACGATGGAAACTGCCTGTACTGTGGTGACAGTGTGAGATGTTTTAACTGTGACCCAGGAGCTTCATGTTGACATCAAACGGGCCCAGTGCTTGACACTGACACTGAACTTCTGTCACTCTCTGATAGAGAGACTCTTCTGAACTCCTAAGGCTTGCTGGAAGCGTGTTGCTTCAGGGACAAGAGTCACCCTCCCATACTGTGACCCATTGCAGTGAACTGACTCTACTACAGGGCCAAGCTGCCACAGATGCACAGCGGACAGCACTGCCTCAGCCGCTCCACTCCTCTTCTGCGGAAACAGACCCCTCTCAGATGGAGAGGTTTCTATACAGTTTGCCTCATTAATTGCCCAAAAAGGTGATGTCTGCATAGACCGAGTTTCAAGGAAGCCAATACCCAAGTATGGCTAGTTGCTGGTGCCTCTCATTCCAGCCAGCAGTCAGTCTGCTAAGCCTAATGCAGACCACAACCATTCCTCTTCAGTCAAGAACTCTGTGGTCAGAGGAAGCAAAGTCAAATCACACTATGAGCAGTGGGACCCCTTGCTGGAACAGTTGAAGGAAGCAGAATGAATGTATGTTCTTAGGGAATCATTTTTATATTGGTAACTGGAAGCCCTATACTCAGTTCAGCACATCGGTCTCCTAAATTACACAATATATTTTCAGAACAGCCTAAAAAGCTTGAAAGAAACCAGTGTAGAAGCTTAGAGCCTTATTTCTCCTGCCTAGCTCTAACTCATCCTGGCAAATTGGGCTCTGCACCACAGCAGTTGAAACATAACCTTGGGGACCCATCACTGAGAAGAAACAAGAGCACTGTGTAGCTCACAGCCTCCTCTCCATGTGAGCCATTAGAAAGGAAATCAGAACATTAATTTTTACAGGTTTGCAAAAGTGTCCAGTGCCTTGCTTTTTCTTAGGCCTCCATACTGAAGGAGCAAGGAAAGTGGACTACGAGGGCTGAGGAGCCTTGCAGAAGGAGAGAGGCCACAGCAACTTCTACAGCTTCTCTCCTACAACTCTCAGAGGTGGGTGGCTGATTACACAAGGTGAAAAGCAAGACACAGCTTGGCTGAACAGATTTGTAAAATGCACTCAATAATAATGAACAATAATCAAAGAGCTGCTGCTGCTAATAGAGGGCAGGGCCCTCCTGTGAATTCCTGGAATTCCTCCTAGAGCAGCCACCAGACGGCAGTGTAATTGTTAGGCAGTGTAATTGTTAGGCAGTGGCTGCTGCTAGGCTTGTGGTTCTTCAGTCTGTGGCATGACTTAGGAGGAAGAGGACCCTGTGCCATGAGAAGTTATGTGGACTGTTGGCACACACTCCAGTGGTTGGTGGGACAACGGGTCATAGCCAGGAAAATCCAATGCCATTCATGAGCCAGACCCACTTCTGGGGAGTGCCACTGAAGGTGGTGGCATTGTCCAGCCAGCCAGGCAAACATAGCACAGATTGTCACCAGGCCTTGGCTACCACCTGTGCTTGGGGCATGGGGAACTTCGCCTCCAAGAACTTGTACCCACAAGGAACATCCATTGAGAGTTACATGCTGGAGCTCTACCTGACTTCTAATACCAGCTTTTGGGCACAAGCCTTGTTTGGGATAATCCTGGGATCCTGCTGTAAATTCTTGCCCTGGCAGTACATGCATCACCACCCACAGGTCTTGGACCACCACACTGGGCTCTCTCCCCCATTCCAGCAGCCAGTAGGATCTGGGGTCTCGTTGCTTTGGTCACAGAGATTATTCTGGGACTCAGGTGGGAATAACGCATTCTCTAGTGATGTTGGACTCCTGTGACCTGCATCCTAAATCACTTCTGGTAGGAGGCTCCATCAGCAGCTGCCTGATGGGAAAGGAAGAATTCCTCACAGAAATGATTGGGGGTAGGTGATTTCAGATAGAGCTCCTCGTGGAGAAGATTGCACTGGGATGTGCTCTGTACCATGCCGTCAGTGGCAGGACTGTCACCCTATTAGCCAAAGCCAGATTGTTGAGCTGTCCTCCAGGTCCCTCATACTTTCTCTAGCAATGCTACTCACCCCTCTAAAAGAGCAGCCCAACATCTTACAAGACTGTGCATCTCCCCCAGCAGAGCCTGGAAAACCCCCCGGGGGAGGGCCCTGTGCAGGGTGCACAGCAGAATTTGGGTGGCTCACAGAATTAATTTTGCTGCATCTACTTCTGGTGAGTGCCACAGGCCACTGCAGTGGAATTGCTGCTCGTGGAGGACCAAACTAGATTCCACCTGGAAAGGTGCTGAGGTGTTGGCTGGGCTACACTGGACTGGTGGTAAGAAAGACTGGTTTTGAGTAAAGAACTGTGAGTTAGTGTGAGATATCCCATGTGCTTAGCAAAGGGTAATTTAACCTCTGTGTCCTTGCAAAGGAGCAGGAGACCTGCAAGGGTGAACACTGGGACATGCAAAGCTGTTATGCTCCACTGACTTGGAACAGCATTGATCAGTTTGTGCTAGCTGCAGATCTGGTGAGGAAACTTTAAGTACAGCAGATTGATTGCTACCAGGGGACAAATTCCCCATAGCTGGTTGGATTCAAGCACTGAAGCACTGACATATTGATCTATTTATGTTGATTTATTAGTAATAGTCCTGTACCCCAATTTCTCTTGTGCAGTTATACAAATTAAAAAAAAAAAGCATGCTATTTCTAGCTTAACTGATTTCTTTCAGAGGATATATAGAGGACACACCTCTATATAAAACCCCATCTTGTGAGCATATGCTGCAATCTATAGTAGACAGGAAAATAAAAGTGATCCCAGGCAAGCATATTATTATGCAAGCAGCTCCAACATGCTGGCTCACAGGCTTTAGTTTGAGCTCCACCTACAAATCTTGTTTGCCTTGGAGATGGTCCCAGCAAGTCTCAAGAGTTTAAATGAGCTCCCCAGGTGGGAAGAGTTGGGATAGGATATCATCCCATGATCTCTGGGCTCTGCTCAACAGCAACAGACTCATCCAGGTACTTTGTGTGGTGTACTTTTTCTTCGGTTTTCCCTAATTTCTTGTTGAATTTAATTTATGCCAATTTCTGATTGAAAAGGTTGCTTACATATTAAGTGCAAAACAAATGCTGTGATGGCTTAGATTGGTTTCTCCCCCTTGCTCCAGATCTGTTGTGCTCCTTGTTTATTGGCATCATGCTGTAACCAACTGAGCTAAACTCAGTTTTTCCAGAGCTCTCCAGCTGTGCAGAAGGTAGGAGAGACAAAGAGATGCTGGCTCTTTACCCACCACAGTCTGAGGCCAATATGATAATTTAAATGGAAATCTTTGTTTTAAGCCAAGCAATGAGTGGTTGAAAAAGTGAAGTGCATCTACTTCAGGGATTCACCTGCAGCATAATTTGGGTAGTGGGGCTGCTGGGGTGTTAAATCATTCCCACATGAACCAGTACCATTCAGCTGGAAGCAGCCCCAGGCACACACCATGCATCAGGTCCAAGTGGTGCACATTTGTATCACTTTATTTGCAGCTAATGAAATAGCTAGAAACATTTATTGCATTTAAATTATATATGAGCACCCATCATACAAATAAACTCTTTCCAGTCTCAGCTTTCCATTTCCTCCTTAATCAGAAAGTCTATTATATTTGGGACAGATTCAAGAGTCTCTGCTGGTTGCCATCCCCTGGGCCTGTTTAGATTAACTTGTGAGGTGAGCTACTCTCCAGATCTCTACAAAACCCATACCCACTTTTACAGCATGCACCTATTTTAATGTATGAAGTGGCAGGGGAAGAAGAGAAGTTTCTCTCCAGCTCTTGTCTAGATTTAACCATCTTTCACTTGGAAAATCTGGCATATTCCCCATAGGCTGAGATGAAATAATAGTGAAAACCATAAGTAATCTGACACTTGTAATTACAGGCCTACCAGCTCCTTATTGACCTCAGACAGAATAAGGAAATAGCACGTACTAGGATAATTTAAAAACAAGGGAAAAGTTCTAGTTAACACTAAGTCTCATGTGTTTATGGAAAAGAATCTATAAAATTGCTTGGGAACTGTTGGAGATGTAAGTTATAGATCTGGGTTATGGATTTGGCTGACAAAAGTAAAAACTGTTGAAGTAATAGCTCTCCAGCAAGGAAACTGATACAGTCTTACACTGTGTTTTGATTTTTAAAATACTGGAATGATACCAAATTAACACATTTTTGTAGTAATCGGACTGAGAATTGACTAGGTAGCAAGTGTCAAAATATTAAAGTTGATACAAGCATATAAGGGGGGTTTTCGAAACAGTGCAATAGTGAGTTACTCCACCAGGGCCACACTTTTGATCTGGCCGTGGAAGAAGTGGCTCTGGTGAAGGACTGACTCACAGCAGAGCAGCAGCTGAGCGTGAGCTCCCAGTGCAGTCCCAAAGGCTAATTCCATCCTCTGATGGATAAGCAGGGAATGTGGAACAGGTGTAATGAGATTATATTGCAGGAGATTATATTGTGTCTGCTAATTCCATGGAGGTGATTACTGGTGTGAAAGAATTCCCAGTTTTGACAGCTGTGATTCAGTGAGGAAGGGAACAAGTTGGAGAGGCTTCCTGGCAGAGCTTTAAGGCCTGTTTATGAGAGAGAAGCATTTAGGACCAACATGATCAAAGCCTTGGTATACCTCTGTAGCATTGCATTTTTGCTCCTCCAGTTGTCACACTGCCTAACAATGGCACAAGAAAAAACAGTCTAGAGACGAGGTACACATTCGATAATGGAGAAAGGAGTTAAATACTTCAGGGGTTTACTTAGGGTGCTGGCAGCTTTCCAACCATTGGCAGTTTTTAATGAAGATGGGATGTTTAACGAAACAACAATGATTAATGTGACAGAGTTCTTTGTCCTGTGATCATCTGGAAAGCAGAGTGGTCTGGAAATTAGTCTACTGCAATAGACACTGCTGTCAGATGGTACCAGCCTGCAACGCTTTTGCTACAACCGCTCCCAAAATTGCAGTCCATAGCTATACTCATTGCATTTTACATTGTTTTACTTCATTTAGAGGCTTGGTTTCCTCAGCTGAGGAAGCCCCTGTTTCTAGGTCCAACAATGACTCAGGACCTTTCTGCTATGGGGTCTCTGTCTCGGATTGCTCCCTGCAAACAGCCTCTCCTGGCTGTTTTTGTCTGCTTTGGAGAAATGCCTGGAGTGAGTGAACTCGGTGCCTGTGTCCTGTGAATGGGGTGCAGCATCACCACCTGCCTCAGCGCCAGGGGGACAAATCCCGGAAAGCATGGGCACGACTGAGCTACATGTTCCAACTGAAGGATTCTGACCAAAGGGATTTGGGCAAGATCCACCCATTTCGGCCTCCAGTAACACATCCTGAAAATGTGGGATAACAAGGAGAGGCAAGAGACCTCAAGGATACAATGAAATCCTTAACTGAGCTTTCACCTCCATGTCTGTTGGGCAGCAATGCTGGGAGAAGTCACCTGGGGTGGTCATGGATTTCCGTGGCCACAGAGCCTCAAGGAGCTCACACCTGAGTCCAGCGGTGTGGAAGGCCAGTACCTTGTTTCCCCCATCTCAGATTGTCCTCTACTGCTCCAGGGTGTTTGACATGCAGGCAAGATTCAGAGGTGAGGGAGTGGTTTGCTGTACAATTATAAAAGACTGCAGCTGCTTAAATCTGACCTAAATACCTTCCAGATTATGCAGCCTGATGCTTTGTTTGAAAACACAGAAGGTCGCTGTCTGCTGGGTCTTCCTCCCTCAAGTGACCCAGGGGCACGGACTGGCAACGAGTGAGAACTCGTGTTCTGCGGCGGCCGTGGGGGAAAGCCGCGACAGCAGAGGGTGTTGCAGACTGGCATGAAGGCGTGCTCGGCGTGCCCCCTGCGCGCCTGGCTCTGGCTGCCCTCTCTCCATCCATTCATCCATCCATCCATCCATCCTCTGGGACACGCGGCACGGCCGGGCACGGCAGCGCAGCCGCTCCGTGCCGGGGCTGGCAGCCCGCAAGCCGCAGCACCCAGCTCCCCGCAGCCGCGCTGGGTCACCGCGCTCTGGGCAGCCCCTGTACCTTCGCTTTCCTGGAAAGCAATTTCTCTTCGTTACTGAGAAGAGCCCTGCTCCGGTAGAGGAAGGAGGGGCCTTGCCACCGCTTCATGCAAAGAGGCCACTACTTGTGCTAATTTTTCTCGTAAGAGTGGAACAAAACCAGACCCTGCTCGCTCTAAACCACTGAAGGAGTTTGTTTTTGTTTGGTTGGTTTTTGGGTGTTTTTTGTTTGTTTGCTTTTCTCCTGGGGGAGCAGAACAGGGCTGGGGGATTTTTGTGTGTGGTTTAGTCCTCCTGGCTTTCTCTTTTTGTGGTATTGGGGTTTTTTCCTTCTTCTTAATGCTTTGCTATTAGCACCTCCTAAAAGGAGGCTTTTAGCAAGTTAAGAGAGAGACCATCTCAAAAAGGGAGGAAAGGTCAAAAGGGAAAAACTACCTAAGACTGAATGCAATCAAACGTTGTACATTTTGTATTCTTTGCAGGTTGGACTTGCAGCACATCAGGAGATGGTGGCAGTCATTTCCTACCCACCCCACAAGCATCCTTCCATCCTCCTATCTGTACAAAATCTCAGGCACTGCCTGCATCACCTCTCAACCCAGGGTACCCAGGCCTTCCCCTTGCTTTCTTCTCTCCCTTTCCATTTAACCACCTGGCAGGAACCCCCCAGCTTGGGGCCCCATGTCTGGGCCACTTGGTCAGCTACATTGTCAGGGCAGTCTCATATCCTACTCACATCCCATCCAGAAAGTCAGTGTCCACACCAGTGAGCAACAGCATGTTTGGGTCTGGTGGGGGCCCAGAAAGGCACTGAGATCCTAAGTAATTGGTCACCTGTGATGTGGAATTGGTGCTCCAGCCCCAGCTGAGCTTCCACACACAGGTCTGCAAACTTGAAGAGCAAGTCAGTACTGGATGATCTAATGTGTTCACTCATCTTCCCTCCTCTCTGCCCTCCATGTTCTTCTCTTTTGGTTTTTTGGTATCTTTTTTCCTTTCTTATGCAGATTTTCAGCATTTCATTATCTCCAGTTCTCTTCCCTCATCATATTACCCTCTCCCTTCTTCTGAGGCAATGTTTGCCTTTTGCTTTCCCAGAAAACCATCTTTATTCAGTAGTTTGCAATGAGACCTGCCCCAAAATACTGTTATTTTTCCCACACCTCCCAAAGTGACAGGAGTAAATAGGCAGACTGTGGCTCCTTCTGCCTTATGCAAGATGTAAGGAATCTGCATGCTGAGAAGGAGTGAAGGTGTTAGGGTATTGCTGACTCTTGGGCTGCTGGATATCAACATCTTGGAACTTACCAAAGACTTGGAGGTTGCTGAAGAACAAGCAGAGAAACACCACGAAGTAGAACTATAATCCCAAGGTAGAATGAACTCACCTACTGCTCTCAGCAGCGGGACTTCAGACAAAACTCTCTGGAAATGGTTCATTCTGTCAGCATCTCTATCAATTAATGCTTTCATGTTTAATGTGGTCTCAAGTTCTAGTATCGGGGATAGTGAGGGTATATGTATCCATATGCAGGGGGAAAAATGAGGGGTAGGATAAAACTTGTAAATCCTAAGAACAAATCCTGGCACCTTCTTGGGAGCTATTCCTTGTCACGCTGTCATCAACATCCTGGACATCTCAAAAACTGTCTCTAGGAGGGATCCTGCTTTCTCCAGAGATGCAGCAGTGGGCAGTGTTCAAATTAGCCTGCCTGTATTCTCACTGTCATTACACAAAGCCTTTCAGGTGGTTGCCTTCTCCTCCTTCACGGCACAGGACACAAGCTATTTCAGCATCCTTGTGTTTTCCACCTGTAATGAAGCCACCTCAGAGGTACCTTGATCCTGAAGACATTTTGGACCCCGTGGTTCAAAGCTGAGCTTTGGAAAGCTGCTGCCAATGGTGCCATTGTGACATGTCTCACTGGCTTTTATGGCTGAAGACGATTGCTGCAATACGCTTCAGCTGTAACTGCTGCCAGGTCACAGTTTCAAGTGGATGAGAGAAGTGTGAGCAAGACCTGCAGACAATCTCGGAGCAGTGAGGCTGGATGTTAACTTTTCACAGGCAAAGATGAAGAAGAAGAATAAAAGGTAGAATTAGACCAGGCCATTTAACATTAAGGCAAGGTGGCTGGAAGAGTCTATGAAGTCACCCAATAAATGTTATAAATATCCACAGAGGGAAACAGACTCCCTACTAGGCAACTGTAAAGCAAACCACAGGATATTTTTGAAGCTGCCATCCAAAAATACAAAGAAAAGTGTGACAAGCCTACTTAAAAACCAAAAATGGAACAGATGAGCACTTCATCCCTGCTGTGATTTAGAGCTCCAGCGGCAGGTCCTCCCACTGAAGCTGCTCTGAAAAAGAATAAAGTGCTTTGCCCAGATTCTTATGGAAGTTCAGAAATTCTTCTGTGGTCAACAACATCTTCATGCTTGGTTGAAAGAAAAAACAAGAACTGATGTCTCAACACTCAGTGGAACTTCTGGCAAGGCCGAGGATCAGATTCAGCGGTGTTTCTGACTGCTTTGTGCTCCCTGGCAATGCCAAGCAGCTGTAAAGCTTTTAGTCTGCTGCTCAAGCTGGAATTACAGCTGCTTTGCATCACTGGGCTGGTACAGAGCAGCCAGAGCACATCTGCGTTTGGGGTTTGTATAAAGCTTTTTCAACAGGGCAATTCACCTGGTATGCACACACTAGGGAATGTGTGCAAGTGTCTAAAGAAAGTATGTAGGTGAATGAGAGCTCTGATTACGTGATCAAATCATAGCTTCATTACAGGTTAGGCCTTTAAACTGTGAGGTTTGTACTGAATTCCAAAGTTAATCTTTTCTTCTATTACATCTATTCTCTCTGAGCAGCAATATGCTTACAGTATGCACCATGCGGTGCACTATTTATATTTCATATCATAACGTTTCTCTCCATTTGTAATTTTTTACATGATTTCCAGTATTTTAATTTGACCCACCAAGGCAACAGCGCGCGTTCCGGGGCACGCTCCTTAAGTGCGTATTACCCTGCCACACACGCTGTGCTTCCAGGGTGCCCGGTGTCCTTCTGAGAGCTCCCGCAGTGTCCGAGAGGAGCTGGGAGAACTCTGGCAGTGAGGGTCAGGGGCAGGCTCTGTTTTCCGCTGGTGTAAAGAGCCCTCTGCGCCCCCCTCGGCCCTGGACATTGCCCCTTCCCCGGTGCTGGAGAGCCCCGATGCCCCATCCCCGCGCTGCAGGGTAGCTGATGGTGGAGGGAGAGGGAGGGAGGGGAGGAGCGGCAGAACCCCGGCCGGGCCGCCGCCTCCCCGGGGCGACACGTGGCTCCGGCGGGTCCCGGGGCTGGCGGATGCTGCGGTACCGTCCCGGTGGGGTTCCTCTGCCAGTCTGCGGCGGAGGGGCTTTCACAGCATCCTTTTTTTTCCTTTCCTTTTTTCCTTTCTCTCCCCGCTATCCGTCCAAGTTTTCTTTTACAAACCCCCAAACTTTTTTCTTCTTTACTTTTTTTTTTTTTCCTCCCTTGCAAGAGCCACGCCGTGGAAAGACGGCGTGGTGGAGGAGGGAGAAACCCCTCCCCTTCCCCTCCCCCCGTGGCTCCTTCCTCGGAAAAGAAACATTTTGGGGGTTNTCCCCCTCCCCTCCCTTCTGTGCCGCTCCGCTCCCCCGAGCCGAAGCCGCCGCCGCGGCGCCCGCTCGCCCCGCAGCCGAGGAGGGCCCGGCGGGGCAGGCTCGCCGCCCCCGGTAAGCCGCGCACCGGCCCCTTTGTGAGCAGAGGGGCCGGGGGGGGATGCGGAGCGCGGCGGGGAGCGGGGCCGCCTCCGTTTGGCTTCGGGGCGGGGGAGCGGCGGGGGGCGGGGGCGGGAGGGCCGGCCGTGGCCCGG